>MCJB01014546.1:192911-221220 GCA_002018475.1 Nicotiana obtusifolia
TTCCTTGGTTTGAGCCACCTTGGTCATTTCGCCATTGTTGGTGGCCTTGCCCTTGCGGGTTTGGCCTCCATTGATTTTTTGATCCTTGACCTTGGTAATGTTGCCTTTGATACCCTCCTTGAGAGTTGTTGACGTAATTTGCTTCCTCAAAATCTTCATTTGGTACGGGCTGCACATTCTCAACCACATTTACCTTCTTCTTTTGGCTTTCGGTGAACATCTTTGTCAACACATTAACATTTTTAGCAAGCCCTGCAATCACTTGATCTCTCTCTTGATTTTCATTAATCATGTTGCTCAATGAAGGAGAGCCATATGTAATTCCACCTGTGGTGTCCTCAGAATGCCATGCTTGATTATGCTTTGCCATTTTGTCAAGTATTTGTGTCACCCTTGCGAATGATTTGTCCATGAAAGATCCGGCAGCTGCATTCTTGGCTATAGATTGGTTCATCGGATCCAAGCCCATGTAGAATTTCTCCAACAAAATAGAATTTGGGAAACCATGGTTGGGAGACATTACCAAATATAATTTGAAACGATCCATGCGTCATGTATTTGTTCTCCCAGTAATTGCTTGAAGAAGAAAATTTTATCCCATAGCTCAGACTTCTTACTTTGTGGGAACCATTTAGACAAGAAAGCTCGGACAAGTTCGGGCTAGGAATGAATGGAGTTTGGAGGAAGATTCTGGAGCCATTTCCTTGCGTCCCCAGCTAGAGAGTACTTGAAGCATCTCAACCTTAGGGCATCATCAGAGACATTGTTCTGCTTATGCATTGCACACACACCCAAGAAGTTTCTAAGATGTTGTGTTGGATCATCGTCAGTGGAATTCCTGAAAAACCCCTCCGCTTTGAGCATAAGGATTAAACCGTGTTCCACCTTGAAAGTTGCAGCGCCAATAGCATGAGGTACAATAGACTTTGTATCCTCAATGTACTCCTCAATATCCGCAAAAGGATTTCCTTCCATTTCTGCCTCCACGTGTTCACCATACTCCGACATGTTTTCCTATCAACACCAAGCAAAACTAGCAAAGTGTGATAGAATAGAATCAGACGTACAGTAAAGCACACACTAATTAGTACTTTCAAAACCGTATTCCCCGGCAACGGCGCCAAAATTTGATACGCTCAAATTACACTTTAATAAATAGTGTAAGTGGTCGATGTCAAATATAATAACCCAATAAGGTTGGGGTCGAATCCCACAGGGAATAGGTGTGAAGAGTTTACTTGATTAGTGTGTTACTCAACTAAAGTCGTAATTCTATCCAGTTAACCGGAACAAGAATATGAATTGAGTTTGGTTTTAAATAAAGTCTAATTTCAATGTTGAGAATGTAAACAATTTGATTAAAGAAACCAAGGTCGTGTTCCCATCAATGAAATGTAATGCTATCGATGTCAATATGATATATTTCTAACGGATAATTTTTTTTTATATGCAAATGATGTTTAAGTGACTACCCATTATTTTTCAATAGTTAGGTAGTATTTCCTCTTTATGATTTTTCCAAAATAAAAGAGTTGTAATTAAGAACAATCAATTTATGCCAAATAAAATCCACTTATTCCTAAGTGATTTTATTAAACAAGGTTTAAAGCCTTGAGTCTTTGATATTTACTTCTATCAAATTCTACCCCGCTTTCCCAAGCAAAGATAGAATTTAATGGCACTTGTTAATTTTTGCAACCACCAACAATAATTGAAGAATGAGAAGTAAATAAATATCAACCAACCGTTAAATATATATTCAATGTTAAACACCCAATAACATCACACCCATTTAGGGTCCACAACCGTAGTGTTTAAAATTAGCTACTCATCCTAAAGTCTGAAAACAAGAGAATATTAATTGTCATAAAGCTTACAAAGTGAAAGATTCTTGACCCAAAAGCTTCCAAAAGAAAGGAATATTCAAGCCTTGTACTTTAGCTTCAAAGTCTGACAAGCTAGCCCCCACAAAATCCTAATAGACCTATTTATAGAGGCCCAAAAATTGAGATAAAATTCGGACCAATCTGTCTTGAAGTTGAATATGCGACCGCATTTCTGTCGCATAACAGAAATGTGGTTCGCATTTTTGACATGTCTATCGCAGATTGTAACCCTAGTTTCGCCTTCACCACATTCATGGTTTGCGTCCGCATTGTAGACATGCGACCGCATCTTGCATCGCATTTTCTTCCTCCAGTAGACTTCATGCTTGGTTTGCGGTTGCTTCTGCGGCTCGCAAACATGTTATGCGATCGCAGAAGCGACCGCATTTTTGACATTGAACTTCGCCCAGGATCCTGTTTTGGTCTATGATCTCTGTGTGCAATCTGCGGCTCGCATACAAGTTATGCGATCGCAGATGAGACCGTATTCTTGACATTGAACTCTGCCCAGAAGTCTGTCTTGATCTGCGATCTTGGTGTGAAGTATGCGGCTCACATGTGATATTTGCGATAGCATATCCACCTCTGCTATGCTTTTCTGCTCTTTTCTTGTCTTTTTGTGGCTTATTGAACTCTTTTCCATGCTCTTAAGTCCTTACACCTCATACACTGCAAAAAATACTAATATTATATAAGTACCCAAGGAAATTGCATTTAAAACAAGTTAAAATCTACGCAATTAGTATCAGAATGTGCCGAAATTCTCCGGCACATCATCTAGGACTTGTATTTCTGTTTATTTATATTTCCTATCAGAGTTGAGTTATATAATTATTGGTTTACCTAGGAGTTTCTATAAGGTGCCTACATGAGTTGGTGGATTTTTGGGTCATGACATTGCTAGATCTGCAGTTCATTAGAGTTAAATCTAGTAATTACTATTGTTTTTATTCAGATAATATTATGTCACGACCCAACTCCCACCAGAGTTGCGATGGCACCTAACACTACTTGTCAAGCAAGCCACCGGTTATATAATAACTGTGCATTTGAATAAAAATGGTTTGATAAACTTAACAATATAAATATAACAATACTGCTACAACCATCCCCAAAATCCGGTGTCAACGAGTACATGAGAACTATTGAGTATCACAATACAAGCCAAATCCTTAGTACAACTGTCTGGACAATAAAACAGTAATAACGGAAACAAAGGAAAGAGAGTCAAGGTTTGCGGACGACATAGTAGCCACCTCGATGTCTCCAAATACTAGTACAAACATGGCTCTAGCAACCACAATAATCGGATGTATCTGGATCTGCACCAAAGTGAAGAATGTAGTATTAATATAATCGACCCCATGTACTTAATAAGTAACAAAACTAACCTTTGGCTGAAAGTAGTAACGAGCTCAGAAGAAGACAATCAATAACTAATATTAATGACAACACAGATACAGTGGAGAGTCACTCAGTACAGTAAGGGTGTCTCCCCCTCACTAAAGGTCGTGTATATATATAACTGTGTATGCGCTCACTACTGTATGTCAGATTCCGAAGAGGTGGATCCTGCACAAGCGCTAATCAAAGCGAGTATGGCCTACTGTGGCATGCAACCCGATCCAAATAATAATTATAATAATAGAGCCAATGTGGCCTACTGCGGCGTGTAGCTGGATCCAAATAACACTCTCAACACGGCTCTAAGGCTCACCTCAGTCATCAACCTCTTAAGCCTCAAGGGCTAAATATCTCATATCACCCAGCCCAACAGCACCACATATAGAAAAACAATGACAACATGCGATGTAAGAATGAATGATAAACAGAGATTGAGATGTGATATGCAAATGGAGACGTACAATTAAGTGTATAATTGCAGTTAATCCAAACAACCCAAAATAATAGAAATAGCCTAATTAAGTCTCAATCAAATAACCACATAGCTTAAATATGGTTTCTAACATGAATCATAAATCGGTTAATCTAACAAGTAAGAAAATAGGAATAAAATAGTACATGATATTAACAGAGTCAAAAAGTCAACTCGGATCATGATTTCTCTAGTACACGCCCACACGCTCATCACCTAGCATCTGCGTCACGCTAATACATTGCATATAACATGATTTCCACTGGATAATTACCAAAACTCCGCTTTTGCGAAACTTCTTACGCATCTACGATCGCAAATGCCAAATATACCTCGCATCTGTGGCCTTCTCCAGCTCCAGCCAACCTCGCATCTAAGTCCAAACATGATCCGCAGGTGCGAAAACACCAAGACAGATTTCCTCCAGCAATTCTACTAAGTTCAAACATGATCCGCAACTCATCTGCATCACAGTCGGGGCCCCCGGGACCCCATCCAAATAGACGAACAAGTCCTAAAACATATTACAAACTTACTCAAAGCCTCAAATCACAACAAACAACTTCGAAATTATGAATCGCATCCCAATTTATGTTTAATGAAACTAATAAATTCTCAACTTCTGAAACAAATGTCGAACCATATCAAACCAACTCTGAATAATTAAAAAATTTTGCAAACTACTCCCAAATAACACAACAGATCTATTCTAACTCCCGGAACCAAAATACGAACTCGATATCAACAAAGTCAACTCTCAGTCAAACCTCTCATTCTCCCAAACCTTCAATTTTCTAACTTTCATGAAAAAGCCTCAAACCAACCTACGATCTCCAAATCAATATTCGGACATATTCCTAAGTCCAAAATCACCATATGAAGCTATTGGAACTATTAGAACTCCATTTCAGAGTTGTCTACACAAAAGTTAAACTCCAGTCAACTCTTTCAACTTAAGCCTTTAACATTGGGACTAAGTGTCTCAATTCACTCCGAAACTTGCCCAAAATCAATCCAACCTTCCCGGTAAGTCACTTAACCACAAATGAAACATAGAAGATGCAATAAATAGAAAAAGGAGACTACAATACACAAAACGACGGGCCAGATAGTTACATATTCGTATTATGTTCAAGAAAATTATATTATACTCGTAATTGTCATTTATGACGTTGTATTACAAGCTCTCAAGGATTTGTGTCAGTATTCTATATTATATCATATTTATGATTATCTATCTACGCCTTTTTATTAGACAACATTCATCATTTTTGTTTGGTATAATAGAAATTTATTATGTATATTGTATGGTTCGCCTAGCTAGTAATGTTAGGTGTAATCATGATCTTGTATTCATTTGTTATGATTGTGAATGCTATTATAATTCTTGGAGTAGGATTAGAACACGGGATTATCAAGATTTGGGATATATTTATTATTCATGAGACACATTCTCGTATTCCGACCACACCCCTTAAACTAGTCGTGTCTTATGTTATGGTTCGGCTTTTTATAAGGGCGTCCCCCCTTTTACGCCAAAATCTTGCAGCCTTAGAAATTTGAGAAGAATGAAAAGAAAATTAGGAAATAGACTCGTTTGCTTGAGAGACACGATAATTTTACGCCTAACTAGGTTTCTTACTTGGCTGGGATAAATGTATGACATATATTTTTCGCGCTTGAACTAGTTTATTGATGTTTACGAATTTATAACATTGCCAATCCTCTGTTGCTTGAACTAAGGGCCTATATTAATAAGAAACCTAGTAAGGCGTCGACGCTACTTTGAGAAAAATTTACAATTGCTTATAGAATCAAAAATATTTATCCATTAATTCTATTTGCCTCATTTATAATGATACCCAATGAAAAATTATCGTCTATACCCATTAAATAATTGTCGTTTTCCCATTCTAATAATTTAATTCACAACTCGCACATTCCCTTATCATGCCACTTGATGCTTATTTTTTTCTTTATTCTTTCCTTTTTTATTTACCATTTTTTCTTTTTCATCCTTTTTTTCTTCTTTTCCTTTTCATTTCTCTTCTTTATTTCTTTTTCCTCTTTTCTTTTTTTTCTCATTTTCTTTATTTCTTTCTCCTTTTATAATTCAATTCAAATTTTTTTTTTGTTCTCTTTTTTTTACCATTATCCGTTTTCATTCACTTTTTTCTCTTTTTTTCGTTTTTAATAATAAAAACAGATAACTGATATTAAAACTTTCATCTATGTTTTCTTTTTCTGTTGTTGTATATAACTGATAGAATATATATTTTTCTTTTTCTCTACATCTGTTATCAAAAAATAACTATGGTATATCTTTTTATTTTTTTATTTTATGTGCATTACTGCAAATATCTCTGGCATACATTATCCAAAATATTATATCACTACAACAAATGGCATATCCGTATAACAATTTAATATATTAGTATTTAATGTTATACAAAATATTTGTCACAATAGTATATCTAAATGGTATATAAATATAGCAAATAGGTATATTATTATTTTATTTGTATTCCTAAACCAACTTCAGGTGCAGTAAAGAAAACCTCTATCAAAATTCATCATACACCTCATTTAAGAAAAAATAATTTAAAAACAAAACAACAGAACTCCGTTGAATAATTGAAGGATGCGATTAAAAAAATTGAAAAATCTAAAAAGAGTCCAATTCTAAAAGTATATTATTACATTGTTATGTATATTGTAGTAATATATCGTTGCAAGAAATTATATATTGTTGAATTAAACATTCAATACCAAATACAACATACAATTCGTCTTCTTCGCTAATTATCATGACCCAAAACAGAAGCGTAGATTAAGGCCCCATGTACGCATTACGTATCTCGACTAACCTCAGATAAGTAATGCCAATGTTTTTAAGTCAAAATATGCTCACTTTTCAAAACATGTGCAGCTCAATAACATGTATAACACAGAGAAAATAATCCAGAAAGATAGTAAGATAACAAAGAATATCAACAGTAAAGGTGCCCAACATGATCCAATCACGTATCAATTACTAAATAACACGTTCAAGCGAACTTTTGAAAATCAAATATATCATTGGATGATGACAACTTCCTTTATACATCAATTTGTTACACTACAAACAACTCAACAAAACAGGAGAGATCAACGAAACCAAGATAATTCCATCTTGGCAATCAAATTGTCAAATAGCAATAAAGGCATAGATTAACATATTAGATGCCACGTTAAGACATGTAAAATGCGCGACAAATCATAAAAAATTCACTTGCATAATCAAGGTAACACCCAATTTTTTTAAACAACAAGTCATCAAATAGAAACACAAAAATATGGCACCTCGTGCCCATATTTCTGTAACCACAATAATATCCTGCCTTATCACTCCACCTTGACACAATAACAATATGCACTCGTATCACTCTGCCATGAAAAAATCACAATATCTAATTGTATCGCTCTGTCGTAACACAATTACAACATCCAACCGTATCGCTTCGCCCTGACACAATATGTAACGACCTGATTGGTTATTTTGAGCTTTAGCATGTCGTTCTATTGTTTGAGACCTTGAGTATCTTCACTTCATATTTTATGACTTATACGTGTGGTCGAAATTGAATTTCGGGAGGTTCGGAGTTGATTCAGATGAAAAATTCTCAATTCGGAAGCATTAAGTTGGAAGAGTTGACCAAGGTTTGACTTTTAAGTAGACAACCTTGAAATCAGAATTTGAAGGTTCGAATAGGTTCCTTTTATGATTTTGAACATGGGCGTATATCCGAGTTGAGTATCGAGTGGTTCGGGTGCATTTTGGCGCTTATTGGGGAAAGTTGGCAATTCGAAGATTTAAGAATTTTCTAAGTTTAATTTGAAGTGGACTTTGGTATTATCCACATCCATTTGGGATTTTGAGACTTGGAATAGGTTCGTATCAAGATTTATGACTTGTACGTAGAGTTTGGCATCATTCCGGAATATTTAAGTGTAATTCGGACGCGTTCGTCGAAGTTTGAATGTTTGAAAGTTAAAAGGAGGAATTGATCGTCGATACATGGTTTTGATGTTGTTTGGTGTGATTTAAGAACTTGGTAAGTTTAAGTTATGTTTTGGGACTAGTTTTTGTAATTGGACGGGGTCCCGGGGGGCCTCAGGTGTGTTTCGTATGTGTTTGGGTTGTATCACACTCTTATTTTATGTTTCAACGTCGTTTCTTTGGACATATAGGATACCATATTGATAAAAAGACATTTGATTTTTAATTGGATTAAATCATGAGATCCGTATCATAATTATGGATTCATAGCAACAAGAATCGTCGAATTCAGAAGTGGTATGATTGAGTTATGCCCATTCCCATGTCGGGAAAGACTGCTGGTTTTTGTTACGGACTTTGTTCTTCGCGAACGCGAGGGAGGTCCTGCGAATGCGAAGAAGGAGATTTGGGTTGACCGATCAACGCGAGAAATTTTTCTTTGCGTAAGAGAAAGTGTCCCTCGAAGGTGAATAATGAAAATCGCCTGGATACTGTTTTAAATGGACATACCGAGCATTTTAGTATTTTGAGCATATCTTGAGTTCTAGAGCTCCGTTTGAGGTGATTTTTACGGTGTTTTTCTCGTATCAACAAGGGTTAAATATTTGACCTTTATTTTGATGCTTTTCTATGATTAGTTTCATTGGTTATCATTTTTATCCGTGTTTGGATAGTAGAAATTGGGGTTTTGAGCCCCATAGTTATGACATGGTAAATCCTTGATTTGAGAGTCAATTCATGGACAAAATTAGATGATTTCGGGATATGTACTATATAATTTATGGGTAATAATTTTTTTGATAATTTTCGTAATCTGGATGCGTGGGCCCGGGGGTTGACTTTGTTGACTTTTCGTGAGGAGTTGGGAATTTATTTTTAATTATTAATTTACGAGCATTTGAGAATTTTTTGATTGGTTTGCATGTTGTTTGATTAGTTTCTGATCTTTTTGCATCGTTTGAGGTCTTAGAAAGGCGTTGAAGCCGGTTATCGGATTTCGGAACGAGGTAAGTCTCTTGTCTAACCTTGTGAGGGGGAAATTACCCTGTAGGTGTTATATTTGTTGTGTGCTTCATGTTATGGGAGCTACGCACGTATGAGGTGACGAGTGTCCGTGCGTATGCTAGAATTCCTGATTATGTTCGGGTAGGCATAGACTCATGCCATGCTTTAATTGTATTATTTGCGTTATTCTTGCCTGTTCAATTGCCTTAAGTCGCATTATGACCTGAGACTAGACTCGCGTAAAGTAATGCACTTGCTATTTTAGATACTTGACAAGTTACTTGTTCAACCGTGGAAATTGTACTGCCCTTACTGATTTCATCCGCGTTGTGCGTATCCATTAGAAAGTTTTCTTGAATCTCATAACTCACACATATATTCGTGAATGGGGTGAAAGACCCGTAAAAGCTTCATATTCTTATAGGATCAGGCCGTTCGCCTTGGCAACTTCATGAAATACTCTTATTGGATCGGACCAGTAGCCTCGGCAGGATATTATACCATACTCTTATGGGATCGGGCCGTTCTCCTCGACAGTATTATGTAACACATTCTTATGGGATCGGGTCATTCGCCTCAGTAATATCATGTAACACACTCTTATGCGATCCGGTCGTTTGCCTTGCAGTATCATGTATCACACTCTTATGGGATCGGGCCCTTTGCCTCGGCAGTATCATGTATCACACTCTTATGAGATCGAGTCGTTCGCCTCAGCCGAACGTGCGTAATATTTGACAAGAAGCCAATGTATCCCTGAGTTTTCCTGAGTTGGGTTTTGATGAACTAGCTGGTGGGGTACACGTTATATACTTCATTTGAGGAGGTAACCGACATTTGAGGACTTGTGTTTACTATTTAGATGAGGATCGTATCATGTACCTATATTTGCTTTCACTGTTTAATTAGCATGCTTCATACTTGTTTATTTTCTACTGTACTTGATTTATTGGACCACTAATAAGTGTCGATGTCGAGCCCTCGTTACTACTTCTCTAGGGATAGGCTAGATACTTATTGGGTATGCGTTGATTTATGTACAAATGCTACACTTCTGCACTTATTGTGCAGGTATATATTTTTGGTAGTCTTTCGGGCGCAAAGGTGCAGCTATTGCGGGGACTTCTCAGTGAGCTGCATCCTATGTTAGGATCCACAACATACAGAGCCTCGATCATAATTATTTACATCCTCATCTCTATCTATATTCCATACAGATATTGTATTGTTATTGTACTTCCTAGTAGATACTCATTCACTTGTGACACCAGATTTTGGGGTGTTCTAGAATTTGTTTATGATGTTGCTTACTAGTGAGACACTTTTACTTTATATTTTACTTACATCTTACGTATCTAATATTTTTGATGCATCGATCTCTCTATCTAACAAGATTCATGATTTCAAAAATAATAAAATGAACAATAAAGTTGGTAGTTCACAGTTGGCTTGCCCAACGGCGACGTTTTGTGCCACATGACCTATAGTGGGTTTTGAGTCGTGACACAATCACAATATCCAACTGTATCGCTCTGCCCTAACCCAATCACAATATTCAACCGCATCGCTTTGCCTTGATACAATTGTAATATCCAACCGTATCGCTCTACTTGACACAATCACTATTATCACAATCACATAGCAAAAACCTCATGTCATCTCCCAATCAATCTGCCCAACATGTCCACATATTCCACAATCGCAACAATACAAGATAACAAATCATCACAAAGAGGCATATCCTCATAACTCATCAATAAAGTGCACAAACACGTAATAACAACAAAAATAAGCATGGGGTTAAGCATATATGACATGAGTACGGCCAAATCAAATACAATAACCAAGTTCAAGTGGTGATACAAAGGATCACATATGTGTCACAGAGTGCACACGTTTCAATCAAGGCACAACACAAGAACAAGTACGGATGTGTGCTTGTAACATACGTGTATTTTACCTATGAGGCACGTTTAGCATAAATCTCAAGATTAGTTCATCATGTTCAAACTAAAACACCAATAGCCTTAACATTAGCTCTAGCCTGGTTTATTATGCTCACATAGTCAGTAAACTGAATAACATATAGAGTAATCTAAAATGTAACCCGACTATGAATACCCATTGCACATGTATATATACTCGTCACCTCATATATATATCACCCCCACATGTATCAAACAATACCAATTATTATGAAAAGTTTCCTCAACTAAAGCCAAATCAATACTCTAAAATGCCTGCCACATGAATCGACCTCTGAACGGGTCGAATCTAACAAAACATAGCTCAATAACATCAAATGATGCCATAGGAATCAAACCCAAATGATAAAGGATGAATTTTTAATTAAATACTCAAAATCAATCAAATATTAAAATCGGGTGTTCACCCCTGAATCTGACAAAACTCACAAATCTCGAACACTCATTCGAATATGAGTCCAAATATACAAGTTTCATTAAAAACCAATGGCAAACGGGGTTTTTTTTTTTTTTTAATAATCCACTAGGCAGAATGCCTAGCGTTAGTTTTCATATATATAAAATAGAGTACAGAGATGGAGGGTGACATAAACCTTACCTCCCAATAAAAAGGATGTACATCCTTGGTCATCCAAACTTGACAACCAGGTATGCCTAAATAACTATGATGAGTTAGACCTATGATGATGTAATGATTGTCTATATTATAAGATCGATAGGCAATCATATATAAAAAAATAATGTGAAGTGAATCTAGGTCAACTATACAAAAGTACATATGGTCCTAAATCTACTGAGTAAGTGGTTTGAAATAGTATCCTCCCCTGTGTGTTTGGTCTATTTCTAACAAAAAATGGGAGTCTTCTAAGTGATGTGATAGATGGCAAATAATAGCACTCTTCAACTTTGCTTTGACATTGATAGCGAAGAAAGCATAGTTGAAGATGGCTAGCAAAAGGTGGCCCTGTATCTGGACAGCAATATTGCCAGTGTCTGCTGTTAGTAGTATGCTGAGGAGTGTTCTGCTGATGCTGCTGATGTCTGCTGTTGCTGCTGATGTCTGATGTTGCTGCTGTGTTGTCTGCTAATGGCAAACACTGGAGTTCTCATGTGTGTCCATGTGTTTGTGCTGAAGTCCTGCTGTTTGTGTTGATATTGTTTGATGCTTTTGTAACTGTTGCTGAGGTGACGAATTGCTGCTGCTCTTGGTGTTGCTGATGCTATTTCTTTTGTTGCTGATCTTCAGGGAGTTCATGGAAGGTAAGTTTGCTTTCCTATTATCTTCCTACTCTGGTGACGTTTCTTGATGCATGCAGCTGCATAGGTAAATGCAGCTGAGTTGATTGTCACTTCTGTGTAATTGAGTGTGCTGCTGAAGTTGCTGCATTCCCTGAGGTCTGCCTGTGGTCGTGTGGGCTTCTCCTGCTAATTGCCTTGTGTTTCTGAGATTGGTGGCTTCTGTAGGAGTGATGAGAATGTATCCATCTTGCTGCTATTGATGTTGTTGCTGCTGGTGCTGCTGCTGCTACTGTTGATGCTGCAACTGTTACTACTGCTACTGTTGATGTTGTTTTGCTGAAATGAGGAATATCTGTCGTTCTTGTTACTGCTGCAGATGTTGTTGTTGTTGCTGATGTTGAAGCTGCTGGAGTTGTCTTTGCTGATGTTGTTAGTGTTGTCGCTGTGGAGCTTCTAGTGGGATGTTGATTGTCTGTGTGTCTTGTTGTTGTTCCTACTATTGCTGTTGCTTTTGTTGCTGCTATTGTAGGAATCATTGCTGCTACTTTTGTTGTTGCTTCTTATGTTGTTGCTGCTGTGCTGTATATTGCCTGCCTTATGCTTGTGAGGAGGCTGCACTGTGCTGTTTTTGTAAGCAATGGTATGGGAGAAGGGCCTTGGTAATTGCTACAATTGTATTAGAATGAGCACTAAGAGTGCTAATACCACACAATGCAATTGTATCAATTGTCTGGGCCTAAGTGAACTGCTGCCTCTGTGTGATCTGCTGCTTCTGTGAGAGTGATTGAGATGTTGGCTAACTGCTGCTTCTGTGTGATCTGCTGCTTTTGTGTGGTTTGGTTTTTGGTTTTCTGCAGTTGGCTTTTGCTTTGCTTCTGTTATTTTTTGGTTGCTGCTGAACTGATGGTTGTCTGCTGCTGGTGCTGTTGCTGCTACTGGAGGGCTGTGTATTGTCTGCCCGGTGCTTGTGAGGGGGCTTTACAAGGCTTGTGAGAAGGCTGCACAAGGCTGAGTCCATCCAAGCTGTCTGTTGTGCTTCTGTAATTTGTGGTTGCTACTGAGATGGCAATTGTCCTCTGCTATTGCTGCTGGTGCTCCTGGAGGTCATAGCTATTACCAATGTAATGATATGTTGATCAATATCATACATTGCACCTTTAGTAGCACATTGGACCAGCCAGTCTTCCTGCAAAATTAACAAACAAATTATGGGGGAAAGGGGCCATGGAGGTTGCTGCAGTTGCAGAGATTATGACACCATATCTGTTAGTGTCAGCCCTTACAGTTGTTGCACTGAGTTGATTCTATGTGTTGCATATGCTAGAAAATGCTCTTGAGCTTGTTGTCGAGCAGCCTGAGGCAGCACACCAGTACCATTGATTTGTTGCCCTGCTGTGGGAGGATGGGCAGTTTGATCCTCATCTTTTCGATGCGATTCTTGTGCTTTTGCTTGGCGATTAGTTTCCTTATGTATCTGAGAAGGTTGAGGAACAACATGGTCACCTAATTGAGCTGCTACAATGGTTTTAGCATTTCGTCAAACATTTGGTGTGCACGACACTACTAAATTCTCTTTTTGCAATGTTGTGGAGGTTGGTTTAAATAGAACTGAGATTTGGTGATGGGAAATGATCTCCTGAACTCCAGGAGTCGTTTCGCATTGGTCTTGAGCCAATTGGTTTAGCAAAACATCAATGTCGACCAGCTGGTTTGGCTTGTGCTTGTGAGGAAGTTGCACTGCCTTGGGCTGCCCTGCAATACTGGACTTTGTGTACTGCTTCTGCTGGTTACTTTGTGTTGCTATGGCTTGTGGCTTCTGCTGAGCTAGTGAGTGTCTGTTCCTTTTGCTGTTGTTATTGCTGTTGCTACTGATAGTGCTGTTACTACTGCAACTGTCATTGTTGCTGCTGTGAAGCTGCATGTCAGCTGCCTGGTGCCTATGTGAATGTTGCACTGTGATGATCCTATGAGCGGTAGTAGTGGAAGGGATCCATATGTTGCAACTACAATAGAATGAGCAATAGAATTGCTAATACCACACATTGCAGCTGTAACAATAACCTGGACCCTTTAAAACTTTCTACCTTTTGTGTTCCTGTGACTGGCCCCTGTTGTGGTTCTATGAATTGTATCTGCTGCTGAGGTGGTAGTTGTCTTTTGCTGCTATTGTTGCATCCACTAAAGGGTTGTATGTTATCTGATACTGTGGTTTGTTATTGCTGATGAGATGATTGTCTGTTTGTTGCTGCTACTAGGAGTCTGCTGCTGTGGTGGCTGACTCTAGTAGTACACTGAATAAGCCAATGTCCCTACAAAATTAACAAACTATGAAGAAAAGAGGGTTGCTACAGCTGCAGATATTGTGGCACCATGTATGTGAGTGGCTGCCATTGTGGCTGCAGCAATGAATTGGTGCTATGTCTTGCCCCTGCAAATCTCAACAGACATGTTGGGGGGGGGGGGATTCCTGCTGGCTTAATGGTTGTGGCTTGTATGGTGGTAGCTTAAATAGGGAAATCTGCATTAGACTGGGTGAAAGGTGGAAGGTATCTTCCTACAGTAGTGCAAATAGAAGGAGAAAGGCAAACAGGAAGGGCAAGGGGGAAAATGTTTCTATTCTGCTGTACAGGCTACTGCTTCTGTTGGTGTGGCTGTATGCTAGCTGAGTGGTGGATTCCTGCTGGACACAGTAAAGGGGTGTACTGGTGGAGTCCTACAATAGATCAAACAGAATGAGTAAAGAGTAAAATGCTTCTACCCTGCTGTATGTCTTACTACTTCTGGTGGTGTTACTACAACCTAGGTGTATAGTGTCCAGTGCTGCTGCTTCTGTTTTAGTATATATGTTCATGCTACTCATGTAGCAGCAGTACTGTGTAACATTTGTGGTGGAAATTTGAGCCTTTTGGACCTCCTATGCCTAAATGCTGGGGTGCTTTGACAATCAAGGTGAATCTGCCCCCTTATATGTGCAGGTAGTTCCTGTTGGCTATTGTAATGTCTCATGGAGGTGAGGTCATGATTTAGCTTTGACAATAAGTAATCTAGGCAATTGGCTTCTCTCAAAGCATGACTGCACTTAAAAGTAGCACAATGCTGACTCGGATTGATGATTTCCTGAACTAACATGCATATGGTCCATGGTGGCTTAGACTGTCCCGTTACCCATTGAATGAGCAACTTAGAATCTGTTTCCAACTGGAGTTTGGTGTAACAATTTTGCATACATCAGTTGATGCCAACGAGGGCTGCTTGAGTTTCTGCTAAATTATTAGTGCCCTCTCCCAGTGGACTTGAAATAACATGAATGAAGTGGCCTTGATGGTCTCTAATGATGATCCCTGCTCCTATTTTCCCAGGGTTGCCTGGAGCACTACTATCTAAGTTGATTTTGACATATCCGACTGCTAGTTTTAGCCAAACTACCTGCTGCACATTGGTATGATGCAGTAAGCTTTCTATAGCCAGGTACATTTCTGGCCATTTGATTTTGGCATAGGATATTCTGAGCAAAAGGAGCAGGTCAGAAATGATGGAATACAGAGTTCTTGTTAGAGATGATGTTTTTCCTACATATTTGGCTGCACATCTGTTCTTCCACAGATTCCAGCATATGATGATTGGTAGTGTGTCTAAGACCAGTTTCTGCACCTCATTTTCTCTTTTTTTGCAGCCACCAGTTCATTAACTTCATTGTTAGGGACTGCCTGTGACTTTAAATCCCAACAGGTACATTGAAGTGCTTCCAGATGATTTGAGCAAAATGACCTGAGTTGAGTATGTGCTCCACTGTTTCATTCCCTGCTTTGGTGCAACATATACATTTGTTAACTCTTGGAGCTCCAAACCTAGCTACTATGTCATCTGTGGGCAACTTGTTTCTCAATGCTCTCCATAGGCAAAAGGACCATTTGAAGGGTATTTTCTTGTGCCAGGTCACCTTATTTGTGAGCAGTACCTGGTTCCTTTCTCTCAACAAAGTCCATGCTGATGCACAGGAGAATTCCCCTGAAGCAGAAGGCTGCCATATTGGTGTGTCATTGATGTGGGGGTTATAATGGATTTTGACTTGGAGAATGTGTGAGATTATGGACAGAGGAGCTATTTGAGATGTTATTTGACTGAATTTCTGAATATCCCATTGCCCATCAGTCCAGTATTGTGAGACCTTGATGTTGCCAGGCCTGTCCTGTGCTTGTCTGAAACTAGCCAAGTGCCCAATACCTAACCACTTATCCCACCAGAAGCTGCAATTTCCTGAGTGCAATCTCCATGTAATGTAATAGTCAGTAGTTTCTTTGTTAAGCAGTATTCTTATCCATATCTGTGACTGTCCAGAGCCCCATTTTTTGACCTGGGGTGTGATCTTTTACAGTATTTGGCCAGTAAGAAATCATAGTGTCTGTTTTAACCTGAATCCCTACCATTGTTTTTATTCTATAGATTTACAAATCTCTACTATAGGTCTCAGTCCAATGCCCCCTTCTTCCAGTGGGTATGATAGGTGTGTGCCATGAAGCCCAATAGTATTTGTTCCTTTATTTGTTCATTCCCCAGAAGAAGTTAGCTGCCAGTTTCTATATCTGTTTAAGGACAGATTTTGGAGGTGTGACTGCTGACAGCAAGTGAATAAGGAGTGATTGCAGGACATACTTGATTAAGGTCAATCTACCCCCATAAGATAATAACCTGCCATGCCAACCTCTTATCCTACTTAGCACTTTAGAAATGATACCATTGAAGTGCATAATCCTTTTCCTGCCAGCGTATAGGGGACAACCTAAGTAGGTTAGAGGAGTTTCCTTTTTGGTAAAGCCTGTGACGTGCTGAATTCTCCTGTTAGTATGTTGGAAAACAAAGCGGGCGGTCATAAAATGACTTTTGCTTTTGTTGATCTGCTGCCCAGATGTCTGCTCATAATCTTGAAGGACCTTCATGATCTTCTTTAAAGATGTTATGCAGCATGAAGTGAAGATGATCACATCATCTACAAAGCTCAGATGTGTGATTCGAGGTCCTCTCTTTTCCATATAGAAGCCATTATAGAATTGATCATGTGTGAGGTTGTTGAGCATCCTAGACAGTAATTCAGCTCCCAGAATGAAGAGTGAAGGGGCCAGAGGGTCCCCGTGTTTTAGACCTCTAGTGGAATGAAAGAAGCCAATTCTTGTGCCATTAACTATGACAGAGTACCAGTTGTTGGACATTGTTGTCCACACCATGTCAATGATTCTTTCACTAGAACCCATTCTTCTCATCATTATACATGTAATGGACCAAGATACTCTTTCATAAGCCTTTGCTATATCCAATTAAATCAATACTTTAGCACCTATGTTTGGCTTCTTGATTCCATGGACAATCTCCCGTGCAAGCATAATATTCTCATAATTACTTCTTCCTTTGATAAAGCAAACGGGATTCAAATCTCTATTTTTGACTTTAAATAAAGTTTTGCCAAAAAACCTAATTTCTTTCATAAAGCCACCAATCCCTTAAAAAACATAGTCGAGTAATCACATCCCAACCCATATATTACATAACCACACCTCTCCATATAGGCGACCAAAGTGAACAGTAGCAGCGATACGAAAATATGGAAAATGATCTCCTTTTTGGTGGTTTTTCACCATCGGACCAACCTCTAATGAAACCCCCTTCGAGTTGCGAACAATCCTCAACAAACACTTTCTTCAAAATGTCTCCCACCTACTCTGCATACTCCTCTTGGCGCAACGGTCACAGCTGAAACAAATCGAGCCAGGCCAAGTGTTGAAGTTTGTACCCCATGTAAAGATGTAGACTAACCAATTTTTAGAACATTTCACTGCAGGATTTGGGACTTCTGACCATGTGCAACTCTACCACGCATATCTTTTGTATGGAAATGATGTTATCAGAAATGTTGTTCTGGTGGTCCAATCTTGCCAATACCGATGTGAGAAAGGGCCCAAATCATCTTCACCAGACCTTAAACGACCAAACTCTACGATTTTGCGAAGTACTACTACAATTCAACTTAGCAGCTCAGGTGATTGACAAAATGCTAGAGACAACTCCTTCACTCCAGTTGTAAGGCAAAGCTATGGAATACCCGCTATTGATCGACAATGGAGTTCCAATTGACCAAGGGGATCAGGTAAATAATTCTAAGCCTAAAAGTAATACGGCGAGTAGCCCAACCAAAGAACCAATTCTTCCCACTACTAATAAATTACCCTTAGATAATGCTGCTAATCAGTCTTTAGCCATTGTTAATCAAGGCTATGCCAAACTTGTAAATGTGCAAAATAAATAAGAAAATAAATATCTCAAACCTGCTCATGATCACACACAACCAAAAGTCTCAGCCAACTTTGATAGACCTACCAAAATCATACCTTCCAAACCACAGTTCACAATCCTGTTGAAGCTCTTGATAATACCCTCACACATGTCACGCCTCCAAAGGACCAAATGAAGAAGTCTCAAATCCCCCTGAACCCCCACTTCCTACTATCACTCACTCATATGCCACTAAGATGAGAGCCAAACTTGTTGAGGAAAGAGTTCTTATTGAGTTCACCCCTCCCAAAATCACCAGCAAAGCAAGGAAAGCCTGCTATAGTTTTCAAAAATGAGGATTACATGATCAAATTGGCTACCAGATGTCAATTCACTGTGGTTGGAATTTTTTCCAACACATAGCCTAGAATGGCGGTTATCAGAAGATGTTTCATCACTCAGAGAGAGTTAGTAGGAGGAGCGAAGATTGCACAATTCAATTCATCGGCTGTTTATATAAACGTGGACAATATATATGACATGCAATTGTATGGAACAAGGAATATATGTATATTCAGAGGCAAATGATGCAAATTGAGGCTTGGTCTCCATAGTTCAATCCTAATAAAGACTCTTCAATTGTACCAGTGTGGGTAGTCATCCCAGAACTCCCATGGCATTTTTACTACACGAAGATCCTTACCCCCTCTTTTATCATCTATTGGAAAAACATTGTTTCTGGATTTGGCTTCCTTTCAAATAACAAGGGTATTCTAGGAAATTGGTTGGGGTTTGATGAAGATCGAAATGTGAATCGAGATGGAAAATGGTTAGAAGTTCAATATGAGAGTGTCTCTGACTATTGCTTGTATAACAAACACATTGGTCACTTCTCACACACTTGCCCCAAGAGATTGTATGATGAAGAAATATAGAAAAGAAATGGAACCTATATGGCTTCCAATGAAAAGAACTCAAAAGGAGAAGCAGGACCATCAAGTGATCAACCAGTACCAAAGCAACAAAAACAAGGCAAACAACACTAGAGGACTAAGTAGAACAATCACAAAAGTATCCATCAGACCAACGAAGAGCAAACAGTAGAAGTTCACCAAAATGCAGGGGTTGACCCTTCAAACAAGGAGTGGCAAACTCAGAAGAAGAAGCACTTCAAAAGAATACAAAACCATACCACGAAAACACAGGCTATATACATTCTAAAACAATATAACAACTGAAAATTAGGACCAATAGCTAAAGAATCTACTATCCATCAAAACTCGGTCACTACCTCTAACAATCCTCCAGCTCCATTGGAGAGGAATGCTGATCATATTCTTAGACTCAACACACTCTTCACATTCCACCTACTGAAGTTATTGGAGGAAGGAAGGATGACCAGGAGAAAGCTTAGGCTTAGAATCCTAAGGGCTTGGGTGCTTCTTATGTTTTGTAAGAGTGTGCCTTGGCATCTAGTAATCCTAGGTTGGACCATATACCTCCTGCAACCACTGCTCAACCAACAAGTACTAAGGTAGCATTTCAAGCAAAGGCAGAAATATGTATGATTTCAAATTCCAGTGATGGGATCACATTGACAAGACTGTTAAATGAAAAAGTCCTCGGACTCAGAAGATGTTGCAACAAAAACAAAGTACAATCCTAGTCAAAAAAGGAGAAGACATATGAGGAACCGGACGGATGCTATGAACCGGCTCAATAAACAAGCAATACCCCAAGAAAGTATTGTTAGTCATCCTGAGTCCTTGGCTAATCATTTCTAGTTCCAATATGGGATCACATTGACAAGACTATTAAAGGAAAAACTCCTCAAACTCTAGAAGATGTTACAACAAAAACAAAGAATAATCCTAGTCAGAAAAAGAGAAGATATACTAGGAAATAGACGGATGCTATTGATGTGCCGGAGAATTTCGGCACTTTTTGACACTAATTGCCTAGATTTTAGCTTGTTTTAAATGCAATTTCCCTCTGTACTTAGGTAATTTTAGTATTTTTGCAGTGTATGAGGTGTAAGGACCGAAGAGCATGGAAAAGAGTTAAAAAAGCCACAAAAAGACAAGAAAAGAGCAAAAAGGCATCGCCGATGTGGATATGCTATCGCAAAACCCATATGCGAGCAGCATGTTGCACACCATGATCGCAGACCAAGACAGAGTCCTGGGCAAAGTTCAATGTCAAAAATGCGATCTCATCTGCGATCGCATAACTTGTTTGCGAGCCGCGGAACTAACCGCAAAATAAACATGAAGTCTATTGAAGGAAGAAAATGCGATGAAAGATGCGGTCGCATTTCTACAATACGAACCACAAACGATGAATGCGGTGAAGGCGAAACTAGGGTTACAATCTGCGATAGACATGTCAAAAATGCGGACCGCATGTCTGTTATGCGACAGAAATGCAGTCGCATATTCAACTTCAGGGCAGATTGGTCCGATTTTTGTCTCGATTTTTGACCCTCTATAAATAGATTTATTAGGGTTTTATGGGCTGTATCTTGTCAGACTTGGAAGCTACAATACAAGGCATTAATATTCCTTTCTTTTGGAAGCTTTTGGGTCAAGAATGTTTCACTTTGTAAGCTTTATGACATTTAATATTCTCTTGTTTTCATATTTTAGTATGAGTAGCTAACTTTAAATACTAAGGTTGTGGACCCTAAATGGGTGTTATGTTAATGGGTGTTTAATATTGAATATATATATATAGTGGTTGGTTGATACTTATTTACTTCTCATTCTTCATTTATTGTTGGTGGTTGCAAACATTAACAAGCACCGTCAAATTCTATCTTTACTTGGGAAAGTGGGGTAGAATTTGGTAGAAGTAAATATCAAAGACTCAAGGCTTTAAACCTTGTTTAATAAAATCGCTTATGAATAAGTGGGTTTTATTTGGCATAAATTGATTGTTCTTAGTATCAACTCTTTTATATTTGGAAAAATCATAAAGAGAAAATACTACCTAACTATTGAAAAATATTGGGTAGTCACTTAGACATCATTTGCATATCAAAAAGAACCTTCCGTTAGAAAGATATCATATGGACACCGATAGCATTACACTTCATTAATGGGGACACAACCTTGGTTTCTTTAATCGAATTATTTACATTCTCAACATTTCGATTAGCCTTTATCTAAAACCAAACTCAATTCATACTCTTGTTATGGTTAACTGGATAGAATTACGACTTTAGTCGAGTAACACACTAGTCAAGTAACCTTTTCACCCCTATTCCCTGTGGGATTCGACCTCAATCTTGTTGGGTTATTATATTTGACATCGACCGCTTTACACTATTTATTAAAGTGTAATTTGAGCGTATCAAATTTTGGCGCCGTTTGCCGGGGAATACGGTTTTGAAATTACTAATTAGTGTGTGCTTTACTGTACGTCTTATTCTATTCTATCACACTTTGCTTGGTGTTAATATGAAAACATGTCTGAATATGGTGAAGACGTGGAGGCAAAAATTGAAGAACAATGCCTCGGTGAAGCATTGGCGGCTATTTTGGTGAACTTTGATGGTGAGGATATGGAGGGATGTATGGAATCGATAAATGCACTGGAGGGGCTTGGTTCTTACGCTTATGCTCCGGCAAAGCTCTCTCTCGACTTGGAGAATAGAGCCACACCTCCCGCAAAGCCTTCTATTATTGAGCCACCACAACTAGAGCTCAAACCGCTCCCTCCGCACTTAAGGTATAAATTTCTTGGCTCAAATGATACTTTACCGGTAATCGTTTCTTCTTTGTTGAAAGATGTGCAGGTGGAACGAGGGCATGACGGGTTCTATAGGCACGCCATCTAGGACTTCTCCAAGATTGCAAATCCTATGTGCAAACTCCTTGAGAAAGATGCCAAATATGTTTTTGACGAGAAAGGCCTCAAAGCCTTTGAGGAGTTGAAGCAAAGGCTTACCACGGCACCTATTACCGTCACACCCGATTGGTCTCTGTCTTTCGAACTCATGTGTGACGCCAGTGGTGTAGCCATTGGGGCAATGCTTGGCCAACGTCACAACAAGGTTCTTCACCTGGTCTACTATGCAAGCAAAACACTACTTGGGCACAGGTGGCGAAAAACATTTGGTGGAGCAGCTGGCTCCCAAAGATGGTCCGTGCCCGACCATTGAGTGACTCCAAAGAAACACCAACTTCGTCGTGCCGCGACGTTAAGTCAAGCGCTTCATGGGAGGCAACCCATATGTGGTAACATTTTTTTTTTGTTCTTTAAATTTTGACTTTTTGATAGATAGATTTACTTGAGTAATGAATTCCCCTTGTTTTTTCTTTGCCAGGTTCTTTTTCAAGGGTGTAATAGTAGAACCAGGACAGTAGAATGAAACATGTTGATTAGGTTGGTGTATTTGTCTAGTCTCAAGCCTGTGTGTCTGTACATAGCCTATACCCTTTCAAAAGATCAACTGTGTGAACTTGAGGCTTGCTCTGTGACTCTACATCTACCTAGAGTTATGTATGTATATATGATGAAAGCTTTGAGTTGCCAAATGTTGACTCAAGGGCTTTAAACTATGTGAACCAAATAGTTCGTGTGTCATGTGTGTGAGTTCTTTGTGTAGATAATTCTTGTGTTTGCTTCTACCATCTAGAAGTTGCCCGGTTAGTTTTTTTATGCTTATAATAATTACACTTGGTTGGAGGGATGATCTTAGGCATTCTTTGTTTTATTTGCGAAACCTCTTTAGCCTTTCAAGCCTACCATTGCATAAATAATATCACTAGTGCCCTATTAGAGCCTTTAACCTTTTCTTTGGCCACCTCACTACAAACCTTTCCCTTTTGTAAAACAATTACCTCTTTTGAACCCGTTCCTCCTTGAACATGGAGAATTAGGCTAAAAACCTAAGTTGGGGGTGTGGTGTCAAAGTAGTAATGGGTAAGGTTGTACATTGAGTGTAGGACCATATACCTCAAAGTGCTCATATGAAATTATGCAAGTTAAAAAAAAAACATAAAATAAAATAAAATAAAATATGTGTATATATATATAGTTATGGAGCCTTGAATAAAATTAGAGAGGTATTTAAGGTGGTTCCATATTGGGAACTAGATGCCAATGTGGCTATGGGGTTTGAAAAGAAACAAAGTGCAAAAAGAAAAGAAAATGTGATTAGTGTTCAAGGAGGGTGTAGTCATTTATATCTAAATGCTTATCCGACCCTTCCCTAAACCTACATTACAAGCCTAAAAAGTTCTTATGGGTTCTCCAACCGAGCGTTCTTAGAATTAAGCGACGAATTAAAATAAGCCTATGGTATGGTATGTTGTAACACTTGAAACTCTTTTCTGAGAGTGAGTGTATTTGTGAATTAGTCCTTTTTTGTTGTCATTGTAAATATTGTGATTTTGGGACTTTCTTTCTAGTGAGGGCACATGAACCGCGAGGTTGAACAAAAATTGAGTTTTTGAGTCAAACACAAGTGCACTCCTCAAACTCTAGAAGATGTTACAACAAAAACAAAGAATAATCCTAGTCAGAAGAAGAGAAGATATATGAGGAAATAGAGGGATGCTATGAACCAACTCAATAAACAAGAAATACCCAAGAAATCATTGTGACTCATCTTGAGTCCTTGGCTCATCATGTTTTGACAGATACTGATCGTCATAGTTCCCAATTGAAGACCCCACTAGATGAGAATCATATGATGAAGGAAGCAAGAACTAGGCCACAGTCTACAACCACATCTCTTGTTGAGGAAGTATCACTTGTTGAACCTTCATCTCCTCTAGTAGAGGTTGGAACTCTAACAACAACTACACTTCCATCCACACAGATTGAAGCTACCACAATCAAAGAAGCAAACATTGTAGGTCCAGATATTGAGGTTCTACTCCCACCTATTGGAATGGAGGAAGATGAATACAACCACATACTGTCTGAAGATGAAGGAAACTTTGGTGATGAGGCAGATGATGAGCACAATGATGATTTGGAGGGAGATGATAGTTGCAATCAACTTTAATGTTATCATTGGTGCTACTGATGTGGACACAATAGTTGAATCTCATGGCTTGTCACCTAGAAGTAACACCCCTTACTTTCTCACCAGAAGCAAAGCAAGCAGCTCTAAAGTAACACCAGAAACACCAACTCCCGAGCAGTTTTTATGATTAGTAGAATCATATGGAATGCAAGAGGTAACAAAATCAAAGGGGCCATTGAAAGACTCATAACCTTGAAAGAACTTCATAAATTTTCCTTTATAGCAGTCCTAGAACCGTTTCTTAACAACATCCATATCAACCATTATAAAATCCAGTTGTCCATGCAAAATTCTGCTTCTAATGTCAACAATAAAATTTGGGTCTTCTGGGATCAAGACTTCAGCGGTACTATTATTTATCAGGATGTACAACAGTTGACCATAGAACTGCAACACACTGAAGCAAGGGAGCCCTTTCACATCACTGTAATTCATGCCAAATATAAAATAGCGCTGAGAAGACCTCTTTGGGAGGTACTAAGATAGAAATCCAAGACATGCACAATTCCATGGTATATCATTCGTCACATCAATGTGATAACATTCATAGGGGACTTCCCTATAAGATGAACAAAAGCTTGGAATTTCTACGTATGATAGAAGATTGTGGTCTAGTGGATCTAGGTTTTTATGGCAGCAGATAAACACGATCAAACGTAAGGGGTCAATGCTCAATAGTGTGGAAGAAACTAGACAGAGGCCTGACCATTGATAACTGGCTGATCTCCTACCCTACTACGACTATCACTCATCTCTCCTCCGCAGGTTCATATCATAATCCATTCCTAATGGAGATGAATGTGAGACAAGACACACGCAAAAGATACTTCAAATTCCTTAATTTGCTGGGTTAAGAATGAGAGCTGTATCCCCCTTGCGTAGGAAATCTAGAACAAAGAGATCAATGGAAATGCAATATGGATCTTTCACCAGAAACTTAAAGCACTTTCTAATGCTTTAAGTATATGGTGCAGACAACAGCATTAGGATATCTTTCAAAAGGGAAAAGAATATGAACAAGACCTGAAGCAAGTTGAGATGACTTGGGCTCGGAAATATTATTGTAATGACAGAGTGGCATTCCATGAGCTCCAGACTCAATATGTGAGATACATGAAATTAGAAGAATCCATCTCGAAACAAAAAATATAGCTACCATGGTTCAAAGAAGGGGATGCTAACTCAAGATATTCTCATAGCCTGATCAGAAGCAGAAGAAGAAAATTAGTCATTCATAAAATCAAGGAAAATGAAGGGGAATAGGTTCAGGGTGATGAAGCTATTAGTGAAATAGCCTGCAACTACTTTCAAGATCTCTTCATAGAAACAGGAGGGGTAATCATAGAAGATCTATTGTTTTGTATTCCATCAATAATTATAGAGGAGGATAATGGGTTACTATTCAAGGATCCCACCATTGCAGAACATAAAGAAGTTATCCTTTCCATGAATCCTAATAGTGTTGCTGGTCCTGATGGTAGGAATGGAAAAGTTTTCTAATCATGCTGGAACGTTATTAAGTCTGATCTGCTGAATGTGGTCTTGACTAGTCTTTTTACCTAAGGTGGAATTACCCAACTCATTGATAGATTTTAGGCCAATTAGCATCATCAATTTTATCAACAAAATCATCTCAAAAGTCATAGGCTATAGATTGGCACCTATCCTTCCTAGAATCATTTCTACTATCCAGGCTGGCTTTGTCAAAGGTAGAAGCATTTTGGAAAACATAATGTTTGCACAAGAAATTGTCCGTGGAATCAAAAAATCAAACATTGGATCAAATGTATCATAAAGCTTGCCATGGCTAAAGCTTATGACAGAGTTTTCCGGGGATTTACTTACATAATGCTGAGAAGAATGGGCTTCAATAAGATAATCATTGACATGATTTGGAGGACTATGTCCAATAACTAGTATTGTGTCATTATAAATGGTACCATATATGGATTTTTTCACTCAACCAGAGGCCTTAATCAAGGAGATCCATTGGCCCCATCCTTGTTTATCATTGGAGCTGAGTTACTGTCTAGAATGCTCAACAACTTAACCCATGATCAGTTTTTCAATGGCTTCTACATCAAAAAAAGGAGGCCCACAGGTTAATCATCTAGGTTTTGTTGACGAAATTATAATCTTTACATCTAGGGCCAGAACATCCTTATAGAAAATGGTGGAAATTCTTAGTAGCTATGAAGATACTTCTGGCCAGCAAATCAACAGACATAAGAGTCAGTATATGACTTATCCTTCTACCTTCACCACTATAGTGAGAAGAATACAACAAATAACTGGATTAAGTAAGAAAGAATCTCCTCTGACATACCTGGGATGCCCACTCTATATAGGAAGGAAAAGAATTGTACACTTCAACTTCATTGTAGCTAAAGTAGTTAATAAAATCAAAGGTTGGCATAGCAGGATTCTATCCTATGGAGGCAAAGATACTTTGATCAAGTATGTGTTACAGTCAATACCCATACATCTTCTATAACTTCTTTCCCCTCCTAAAACTATCCTTAAACAAATACAAAAATTGGCTGCTACATTTTTCTGGGGAATGGAGAATGACAAACCTAAGTATCAGTAATCCTCATGGCAAAAGCTATCCTTTCAAGTGAATGAAGGTGTGATTGGCTTCACAACAATGAAAGATGTTTTTCAATCCATGTCACAAACAATAGTGGTTATTTAGAAATAAGAAGTCATTATGGAGCAATTTTTTTAGAGCTAAATACTGTCAAAGATCAAACCCAATATCCAAGAAATGGGATACTGGACAGTTGCAAGCCTGGAAGAAATTGATGCTCAACAAAAGGAGGCTGAGAAGTAGATACACCAGAGATTGCACTCTATTAATTACAGCTTCTAATGAAACAATGGCTGGGCACAGGTGCACTTGTTAGCTACAGAACTGAAGGAGGCAGACTTGGAAACATTATAGTTGCTCAATTTGGGAAACTGGTCACAAGAATTTACAGGAATTGAACAAAGTTGCCCCGACTCACAAGATTCATGATATCACGCAAATCCGCATCTATTACATTCCACAATCCCAAGACCAACCTATATGGACCCCCAAAGAGTCAAGAAAGTTTACATGTGCCTTTATCTGGGAAGTGATAAGAACAAAGAAGTAACCCAATTTCACCAACAAAATGACATGGCACAAAAAGATTCCCTTTAAATGGTGCATTTTCCTTTGGAGAGCTCTCCAAAATAAATTATCCACTGATGACAGGATAGTTTCCTTGGGAAATCCTACTGTGACAAGGTGTATATGTTGCACTAGACCTGCAACAAAAACAATATAGCACATCTTCAGTCAAGGAAACCTTGGTAAAACTGTATGGAAGAAATATGGAGGTCCAACTGGAATTAGAACTGATAACATGCCGCTCAGATTGATTTTGATGAACTGGTGGCTATGAAAGAGAATCAGTGAGGTGCAAAAGATTGTTCTTGCCACACTCCCCATCATCATATGCTGGAACCTGTGGAAAAATAGATGTAGTGTAAAGTATGGCTCAAAGGTTTCTTCTATAGCCAGCGTAATTTTCTCCATCAACTCTGATGTCCATATACTTTTGCATACCAATTACCCTGCGATTAATTGGCCTTATATATGGGTGAATATATACTCTTATCATTGAGGATATCAAACATCACACTACTACCTAACAAGTAAAATAGACTAGACCTGCAACTGGTTTTGTGAAAGTCAACAGTGATGGGAGTGGTTTGACTAACCCTGGGAGGATAGGTGGTGGTGCTATTATCAGAAATCATTTGGGTGAATTCATTCAGGCAATTACATTCCCCTTGGGAGACGGTACGAACGACTTGGCAGAAATAGAAGCAGCTCTTATAGGAATCAAGTGGTGCATTGCTAATTTCTATAACAGTGCCCATCTGGAGGCTGACTGCGTTCTATTGATCAGTTGGTTAACAAGTAACACTGACCCCCCCCCCCCCCCC
>MCJB01014546.1:221240-344108 GCA_002018475.1 Nicotiana obtusifolia
CCCCCCCGACCATCAAGGTGAACCTGCAGAAGCTGAGAACTCCTTGACTTCAGTGTGAGAAGATCCAATATTCCCATGTCAACAGAGAGACCAACTATCCTGTTGATTCACTGTCTAAACTCAGCCATGATCTCAATGCATTAACTTCCCCTACATTTCCTGTCTGCCTCCTCATATGAGGGGCCATGTCCAGTAAGACTTCCTTACCCCTGCCTTCAAACACAAAAAGACTCATAGAATCATCTCACCACCACACCTGGCTTCCATCTCTTCTCATGGTTATGGTTGACACAACAGAATTAATGGGAGCAAACTTAATTGTCCAAGTTTACATCATAGAACATCATCACAGTAGAGTGAGCAGGAAATGGGCCTCGGATACTAAGTTCATCACAAATGCAATGTAGATGCAACAACTTCTGCAAAGAAATTGCAGAAATAGCAGCAACAATAACATTCGTCACAAATGTAGTAGACACTATACAGATGGGAATTACCATATCCAAGTCCTTTTGGATAAGGACATGGTAGTTTGGTCTTTACTAACCTATTTGTTCTTATGTGGAGATACAATGGAAGTACTCATAGCATTGATATGCCTCAAAATTGTGGTATTAGCATCTTGGGTGCTTAGTCTGTTGGAGGCTATTCAATGCTATAAAAAGTGGTATCCTCTGGAGCTCTTATATTCAGCCAACACTCTATACAAGCAGCTAAACTTAGTACATCCACAACTAACATCACATCACCCTAATACCAACACATTCTCATCAACCCTTTTCTGAAGTCGTATTTTATCTCAACACTCTTAAATCACATTAATAACTATCCCCACTCTCAGGAAATTCAGTCCTCTTTTCTAAATTACAACTCACATACCACATCAACTCTTAGAACCCACAAGAACCTAGGAGAAGAGTTCCAATGCCCACATACTAAGAACAGAGAACAGAAAGATTTTTAGTTTCTCTAACTCTTTTTTCTTTTTTGCAGGTAACACTCCTTATGACATGCTCAACTATTTTATCTACCCTCAGTGTGCGGTATCAATGATCCCAATGTTCAATCTACTGAGAGTATATCAAAGGTAACAGGCATGTCATAATTTGGGTGTCACATTTGATCAAATTCTTTCTATGGAATCATTTTGAACAAAACGAGAGGATCAGAACTCATGTGCCCGACTACAGCACCATGCACTTACTTTTATCATATAACAGAACATGATTCCATGGATTTTATCCCAAGCTGTAGCTCACCTCTTATCTCATCTCTCAGAACCCACAAGAACCTGAGAGCAAAACGTCACACTTACATCCACAGGAAAGAGGACAACACAGTATACAGCTTGCAACAGATTTACACAGTCTCCAGAACCACATATTTAGAGGTAAAACACCTTGTCTTTCTCCCCTAGGTGAATGTCAAAATGGAACTCCTACTTCTAACCTGTTTTTTGAATTTTGTAGGTACAATGGCTAGCCCTAGATCATTGGTGAATTTCCAATGTGTGGTATCAGCATTTCAAATGCTCATCCGGTTTATAGTGCATCAATCCATATGGGAATGCAAATTTGATCATGCCACTTTGGAACACATACTACAATCCGACATGACAATCATGCCTAGGGTCTCAAACCTAGATCTCCAATATGGTACAATAATCAGCAGCTTCTAAGTGAGCAGAAACCACTACACGGGCTCATTCACCAGTAGCTAAATTATCTTCTCCAGTAAATTAGATCCAGCTTTACGTGGACACGCCATTGAGCCTCACAACTGGTCAATTAAGAGGATACAACACACTCAGCACAGACACACTTCCAGTGCTTTATCTTCTCTGAAAATATCATCACTCGTAGTCAGCTTGTCTCAACCTCCTTTTTGAATGCCTACATGCCTATCTTCACCTTCGCTTTTCTTGCTATAGCTATGATCTTGTGCTATAGAAACTTTTCCCCTATATGTTTGTATATTAGGTTTTGGGGAAAGATTGCTAAGTTGTTAGGTGTAGGATTTACTGTATAAAGGAGTCCTTCCGTTCTTACTACATAGTTTACCTGGGTTTCATATTTTGTTTTTTGGGTCCAAATGCTTAACCAAAAAGGATAGGCACATGGTATCAGTTTATAGGTGTAAATTCACATAGTTTACAAGATTCAATTGATTGTCATGTTTGGACAATCAATTCCCAGTCCACCAAAGGATTGGAGGTAACGTACATATCCCCCTCCATTGATGTACTCTTTTATTCTATATCTTTAACATTTAACCTAGGCACAATGCCTAGTGAATTGTACGAAATAAAGTCACCAATCAAATGCCAAAATCAATGATTGAATCGTGAATAATTATCAAAACCAAGCCAAGAAGACTTACACAAATTCAATTAGTCAAAATCGCCTCAATACGAGCTTCTAATCGCTAAATATGAAAAAATAAGAGCTTAAAATTTCTGCCCAGCGATGTCCTTGTGATCGCGGGAACAAATTCACGATCGCAAAGAACAAACTTCAATAGCCACCAGATGACCCTACACAAGCGCGTCACTTAACCCACAATCACACTTCACCAGCATCCAAACCTGCCCAAAAGTAGTGAACTTTTGCAAACGCGAAGGCTAAACCACCTGTCGTACCTAGACCTAGAATGTCTCGGTCGCACCCGACCATAGGAGGGTATGGTGGCATCTTATACTACATCTTTCCGTATGCAGTCTCACAGAGAGCTCGGTCATACCCGACCATACAAGCGCTCGGTAGCGTTAAACGTTATGCCAAATAGATCTGTGGTTGCACAATTGGTATCGTACCCAGCCATCTATAACAAAGATCGGTAAAGTGAAATAGACACATATACATGTAAGTGCAATGTTGAATCGATTTAAAGAGTTATTAAGTTCAGACTCTGAATGCATCATGTGTTCCGACCACAGGATACCAACTCGGAATATTAAAAACTATGAAGCAAATGCAACCAGTAAGAATGTGCAAGAACATAACCACATAATTGAGAAGGACTCATCCACCAAATTGTATAATGGAGAAATTCCTTAGAGGTAGAGATTTACACCAACTCATGCCAAGAAAAGAAAGTTGCTCTACATACCTTAGTGAGGAACTAGCTACACTTCTGTGGTGGTAAATCCTACCTCCACAAATTTTCAGAATTGATACAACTAGATGATAGATGTAGTAGCAATGATTCCAAGCTCTTTCACACTAGATCCTCGTAAATTCATCTTCAGCCTCGCCTTAAATTTTTTGGGAATTCAAATGGGGTGTTGAGATCATTTTGGAAGAACTGGTATTAGTGATTTCTCTAGAAAAATGAAAGAGAGAGTGTTTTACTATCTTTTCATATAACACCAAATCTAGGAAACTCCGCTGTCGCCACATGCAAAACGGGTCGCCCCACCCCAGTCGCTGCACTCGGTGATAGCTAGCGCAAGTTTAATGCAACATGTCGCCATCTTCTGCCCTCAAACGCATCAGGCTGATTGGATATTCTAGAAGCCACACTTTCAATATTTATTTATGTGTAGGGTGTAGTAGGAGGGCCTAGACTACCGCCACCCGTACACCGGAGTAGGTAGCTCAGGGTTATCAAACACCAAGGGTGTTACCAGTTAGGCCAGTTGTTGTTGCTCGGGCCAAGTTTGGTCCACCTAAGACTGATGAGGAGTAGAAGAGGTTGGAGTGATTTAAGAGGCTTGAGCCTCCCGAGTTTAGTGGAGGAGAGTCAGAGGATTCTTAGGATTTTCGGATCGGTGTCATCGGATTATTCGCACAGCATGTATTATCGACATTAGTGGTTTTGCCTTTACTATTTTTCAGCTAACAGGGGAAGCACATAGATGGTGACAGATTTATGAGCCAGACAGTCCATCTGGCGCATCACCACTTACATGGTATGAGTTCTCAGTTATCTTCTTAGAGACGTTTGTCCTACAAACTCATCTGAAGGAGTTACGTATGGAATTTGAGCACCTATGCTAAGGGGACATGACTGTGACCCAGTATGAGATGAGATTCACTAATTTAGCAACTCACGGAGTATAGTTGGTTCCCACTGAGAGGGAGAAGATCAGGATGTTCATTGATGGCCTTAACTATGGACTACAATACAATTTGGCTCGATAGGCCGAGATGGAGGCTACGTTTGACCAGGTAGTTGAGATTGCTAGACGTTTGGAGCAGTATTGTAGGCTTGAGCATGAGGAACGAGAGGCCAAAAGGCCCCATAGTTCAGGTTGTTTTAGCAGTGCCTCATATGAAGGCCAGTCATATTACAACAAAGGTAATCCTTTTAGGGCCGCTCATGCAGCTCATCAAATTCCTCGTGGTTGATCAGTTAGCCACAGCTCATAAAGTACTTGCTTAGTTCAGTCATCAATTAGAGCGTTGCCGTCATAGAGTTCATACCATGCTCCATCTACTCAAGGTTCCATAGGTAGTTATTCGGATTATCAAGGTCAACAACTTTGCTTGGGGAGGGTTTGTTTTGAATGTGGTGACTTAGGTCATCTCAAGAGGGATTGCCCCAGACTTCTGAATAGGGTTCCACATCAGAGTTCATAGTATATGATTTTAGCACTAGTAGCTACAACACCAGCACAGCCAGCTAGGGTTGGGGCTCAAACTAGAGGTGGCCCTAGAGGGGGAGGCTAGTCAAGCGATGGTCTGGCCTGTAGCTATGCATTTCCCACCAAGCCAGAGGCAGTTGCTTCTGATGCTTTGATCAAAGGTATTATATTAGTGTGCCACAAGGATGCCCCTGTGTTATTTGACACTGCTTCCACTAATTCAAATGTCTCGTCATACTTTGCTCGCTAATTCGATATGCCTCATGATTCATTAGATATGTCTGTTCATATATCTACATAAGAGGGTAATTCTATTTTGGTGGACCATATATATCGGTCTTGTATGGAGACCATTGGGGGTTATGAGACTAGAGTTGATTTCTTATTGCAGAGCATGGTAGAATTTGATGTGATTTTGGGCATGGATTGGCTGTCACGATATCACGCTATTCTTGATTGTCATGCTAAGACCGTGATGTTGGCTATGCCGGGGTCGCCGAGTATGTAGTACATAGGCTCCATGGATCATGTCCCATGTAGAGGAATTTCAAATTTGAAGGCTCAATAGATGGTTGAGAAGGTGTGTTTTGGCGTATTTGTCCTTTGTGAGGCATATTAGTGCTGATGCTCCTTCTGTTGAGTCAGTTTCATTAGTGAGGGAGTTCCCATATGTGTTTCCTGTAGATCTGTTGGGCATGCCACCCGATATGGATTTTGATTTTTGTATAATTTGGTGCTGGGAGCTCAACCTATCTCTATTCCACCGTATCTGAAGGCACTAGTAGAGTTGAAGGAGTTGAAGAAACAGTTACAGGAGTTTCTTGGTAAGGGTTTAATTAGGCCTACTCTATCACCTCGGGGTACATCTATGCTATTTGTGAAGAAGAGAGATAGTTCTATAAGGATGTGTATTTTGACTACAAGCAGTTGAACAAGGTTACTCTCAAGAACAAGTACCCACAACGCGTATTGATGATTTGTTTGATTGGCTTCAGGGTGCTTGGATATTCTCGAAGATTGATCTTATATCGGGATACCATAAGTTAAAGATCCAGGCTTCAGATATGCTAAAGACAACTTTCAAGACCCACTATGGTTACTATGAGTTTTTGGTATTGTGGGCTAACCAATGCCCTAGCAGCTTTTATGCACTTGGTAAACATCGTGTTTCAGCCCTATCTTGATTCCTTCATCATATTTTCATTGACTATATATTGTTGTATTCACGTAGCCGGGAGGATCATGAGCAACACTTGAGGATTTTGCTCCAAACATTAAGGGGGAAGAAGCTATATGATAATTTTCTACGTGCGAGTTTTGGTTAGACTCGGTGGCGTTCTTGGGCCACGTGGTGTCTAGTGAGGGGATTAAGGTGAATCCGAAGAAGATTGAGGTAGTTCAGAGTTGGCCCAAACTGTCTTCTTCTACTGAGATACGGAGTTTCCTCGATTTGGCTGGGTATTATCGTCGTTTTGTGGAGGGTTTTTTTAATCTATAACAGTCCCGTTGACTAGATTGATGTAGAAGAATTCCCCATTCATGTTTCTGCTTTGACTACAACTTTGAGAAGGCTCATAGTTCGTGATATTCCATTCATCCGGGGGCCACAAAGATGTATCATGATTTGAGGCAACACTACTGGTGGCAGAGGATGAAGAAGGATATTGTGGAGTATGTTTCTCGATGTTTGGACTATTAGCAGGTGAAGTACAAGTATCAGAGACCTAGTGGTTTGCTTCAGAGTCTTGATATTCCATACTGGAATTGGAAGTGTATCACTATGGATTTAGTAGTCGGGCTTCCGCGGACCCTGAGGAGATTTGATGTAGTGTGGGTCATTGTGGATAGACTGACTAAGTTTGCACACTTCATTCCAGTCATGAATACCTATTCTTTAGAGCAGCAGGTTCGTATTAATATTCAGGAGATTGCTTGCCTTAATGGTGTGCCCGTGTCATTATCTCGAATCGAGGCATGCAGTTTACATTGCATTTTGGAGAGCAGTGTAGTGTGATTTGGGAACACAAGTTGATCTGAGTACGACATTTCATCCCCAGATAGATAGGTAGTCTGAGCATACTATTCAGAATAAGGACATGTTACGTGCCTGTGTCATTGATTTCGGAGGTTCATGGGATCAATTTCTTTTATTAGCAGAGTTCGCGTACAATAGCAGCTATCAGTCGAGTATCCAGTTGGCTCCTTATGAGTCCATATATAGGAGGCGGTGTCATTCTCTAGTTTGTTTGTTTAAGCCTGGGAAGGCTAGGTTATTGTGCACTAATTTGGTACGTGATGCTTTGAAGAAGGTGAAGTTGATTTAGAAACGACTTTATACAGTCCAGGCAGAAAAGTTATGCTGACAGGAAGGCTCGTGATGTGGCATATATGGTGGGTGAGAAGGTTCTACTAAGAGTTTTGCCCATGAAGGGTGTGATGAGGTTCGGAAAGAAGGGAAAATATATCGCAAGGTATATTGGTCCTTTTGAGGTACTTGAGAGAGTTGGAGAGGTGGTCTAAAGACATGCCTTGCCACGTAGTCTATCGGGAGTGCACCCAATGTTTCATGTTTTCATGCTTCGGAAGTATTATAGGGATCCATCACATGTTTTGGACTTCAACACGGTGCAGTTTGATGGGGATTTGACTTCTGATGCCGGTGGCCATCTATGGACTGGTAGGTTTGAAAGTTGAGGTCGAAGAATATAGCATCAGTGAAGGTTCATTGGAGAGGTCAACCTGTTGAGGAGGCTACTTGAAAAACCGAGTGGGAGATGCAAATCAGACATCCTCACCTTTTTGAGAATCCAGGTATGATTCTAGATTCGTTCGAGGAAGAACGTTTGTTTAAGAGGGGGAGAATGTAACGACCCGGCCGGTCGTTTTGATTATCTTAAGCCTTTTTCTAAATTTGATGCTTTACGTATGTATTTTTGTGGTTGCGTGACTTGTCAGGGAGTTTTGGTTTGGTTTCGGGGATGTTTTGGAGTGCATTGGAACACTTAGTCCCTAGGTTGGAAGCTAAAGTTGTAAGAATTTATCTAAGTTTGACTATTTTGTAGATGACTTCATAATGGATTTTTGATGGTTCCAATAGCTTCGTATGGTGATTTTAGACATTGGTGTATGTCCGGATGTGTATTAGAAGGTACGCAGGTTGATTTGGTGCTTTAGGATAAAAGTTGAAAAGTTGAAAGTTTAGAAGGTTGATAGGTTTGACTGAGAGTTGTCTTTGATTATATCAGGTTCGGATTTTTTTTTATGGAGTAGGAATAGTTCCATTATGTCATTTGGAACTTGCATGCAAAAATTGAGGTCATTCCGAGTTATTTAGGCTTGTTAGGCGTGAGTTTTGAATTCTTTAATTTGGATTAGTTCCTTAGGCTTGAATTGTGGTGTGATTCGTGGTTTTGATACTTTTTGGTGTTAATTGATGTCTCGAGTAGGTATGTGTTATTTATTGGGAATGGTTAGTATGATTGGATGCGATCCCGGGGGCCTTGGGTGTGTTTCGAATGGGTTTCGAACCATTTCTCCATGTTTTGGAACCGTTGATTCTCACTTCTAGTTTGAGTCTACGCGATCGCTAGGGTATTTCTGATGGCACGAGTTCATTCTTCTTGTTCGTGAAGGAGCGATCGTGTTCGCGAGGCTTGGGGAGGCAATGGCCTTCTCGATCCCGTTGAGGGGGTCGCTTTTGTGCATAAGTGGAGGCCAGCTGGGGCTGTCAGTCTTTTAGCCTTCCCGATCGCAGGAAGAGGTCCGTGTTAGCTTAAGCTTAGGATTGTTGTGCATCGCGTTTGTGTAGGGTTTTTTTGGAGGCAGTGTTTGGATGTGCTTCGCGATCGTGAAACTAGTTCCGCGATCGCGAAGGGTAAATATAAGTACTCTATTTTTTATGGTTTTAGTCATTTTAACATAATTTTGAGTTGTAGAGCTCGGATTTGGGCAATTTTTGAGGAAATTTTCAAGATTTGGATTAGGATAAGTGTTTTTTACACAGATTTATTCATTATTCATGATTCCAACGTTGGTTTTAGCATTTAATTGGTGAATTTAAATTAAAAAATTGGGGATTTTAGTAAAAATTTATTTAAAGCATAAATTAATGATTTGAGGGTTGATTTGAGGCTGGGTTTAGATGAAGCACATATATTTGGACTCTTATTGGAATGGGTATTCGGAATTTGTGTGCTTGGTCGGGTTTCGAGATGGAAGCCAGAGGTTGACATTTTTGGTTGATTTTTGTGTTTGGTTAAAGATCTTAGCTATATCATTTGAAATCGCTTCCTATGGATTTATTGATGATATTAAGTTGTTTTTAACTAGATTCGAGCCGTCTGGAGGTTGATTCATGTGGGAAGGGCTTATTAGAGGATTGATTTGGCTAGCTTGAGGTAAGTATCTTACTTATACTTGGTTGAGGCACTAGCTGCCTGAGTTATTTATGATAGTTACGTGATATGGATGGCGCAAATGTGTGGGGTTGAGCCATGTGCATGCATCGAGGTATTTATTAATGCTCGGGGTGGCGCTTAGACTATGATATTACATAGAGGTTAATCGCCTCAGTAAAGTTGATAATTTGCTACTTTCATGATGTACCTACTTGATTGAGCTATGATAGCAGACTTTTGCACATGCATACACCTTAGCATGTCACTTATACCAGTTCAGGAGTATAAAAGTTGATGTTCATTGACATGTACATGTTTTCTTGTATATGTGCTTTCCGTGTGATATGGATTCGACTGGTAGCCTGTGACCATGCCCGACAGATTACGATATTGAGCATGTGACCACGCCGTGCGGATTGTAATATTGATCCTGCGACCATGTTTGGCGCTTTATGATATTGGCACGTGAGTTGTCTGTGCATCATTTGAGTTGTCCGTGCAGTGTGTAGGTTGGATCCATCCCCCTAGGGTAACCCTCTCATGTTCCTTCTTGATGGTGTACCCGTGGTTTTAATAAACTGATCAGTGATTTGGTACAGTTACGAAAATTTTGTGGAAAAGCTCAAAAGTGTTTGATTTGGTTATTCGATTTCATCTTTACTTGCAATTTCCTTGGTTTTTACCTGATTTATTTGCATAACTTCTTTATATGATGGATCATTGACTGAGAAGAGTACATTACGTAATTGTGTGCAGCAAGATGGTTCTTTGGATGATTCATGACCTGATCATATTATTGTTTCATACATGTTGGATTTATGAACTGTATAGGTGATTAGCGAGTATCTTTTATAATTCTTACTTCCATTACCTCATCGAGGTTAGTTATGATACATGCTGAGTACATGGGATTGGTTGTACTCATACTACACTTTGCACTTAATTGTGCAGATCTAGGTGTTGGACCGAGCCACCAGTAGCTGAGACTTGTTTGCTGAGTTATCTTGGATAGGCGAGGTATAGTTGTATTTCGGCCACAGTCTTGGCGTCTCTTTTTATTTCGTAGTATTGTCTTTCATTTAAACAATATTGTTACTTTATATTTGAAACTTGTATTTCCATTTTAGAGCTCATGATTTTGTATTTACCAGTTTTGGGGGATTTACCGTGTATTGGCATTATTATGTTATGTTGAAGGCTTTACACTTTTATTATTCTTGTAAATTTTGTTATTATGATTTGCCTTTGTTATATTTGGCTTGCCTAGCAAGTGAGTTAGGCACCATCACAACTAATTGGTAGTTTTGGATCATGACAATGAAAAAGTACTAAAACACAACATGACCTACTCGAGGCCCCAAATAACACAAAATAACATCAAAACTATGAATCGCGCCTCAATCAAGCCTAATATACTAATCAACTTTCAAATTTTAAAAACTCGTGCCGAACCACGTCTAGCGAACTCAAAATAACCCCAAATTTTGCGCACATGTATCTAAATCCGATAACATCAAAGTCAACTCCCGGTCAAACCTATGAACTTCTAAACGTTCAAATTTCCAACTTTTACCAAAAAGAACCTAATCTACCTAGGAACCACCAAATCCCAATCCAGACATATGCCAAAGTCCAAAATCACCATTTGAACCTATTGTAGCCATCAAAATATGAATCCAAGACCGTTTATACAAAAGTCAAACCTTGGTCGATTATTCAACTTAAAGCTTACAAATTGATAATTACTCTTCCTAATCACTCCCAAACATCTCGAAACTAGAACCAACCATGCACGCAATTCGTATACATCAAATGGAGTTACCCATGATCTTGAATAATCTATCAGAATGCCAATGCTCAAAACGACCAATCAGGTCGTTACATTCTCCCTCACTTAAACATACGTTCATCCTCGAACGTGCCAAAAGTGGTTCCAAAGCCACAACCATTGTATAAACCCACCATACACATACCCATGGGTGATCCCACGTCACCTTAATCTATATAAGCATGTCAACACAACCTAACTGAAGATTCTTTCTTCAACCTTAGTCCATATACCTTAGAACCCAATATCCGACATCGGGAATCTTTATAAGACCTGATTCCCACATTCATACAAAGTATATGTCTAAAAAGCTGCATCAAGCCATAACCATATTCCAAGTTATAATGGCATGGTGTACCACACAACTCACGTACTCATTAGTAGTAACTTTTGACCGCAATAACTGCTCATTACTAAACCAGGTACCGATGATATACCACATATCAAATTGAACCTTGTTCCAACCTCCAGAACACTGTAAATGATAAAAGAAATATGTAGAAACTCTTAACCATGCACCAAATCAACAAGTCATGGAGCTCTCTCGCCCGATAAGAGCCAGTGTCAAATTCTAAGCTGACTAATGACATTATCTTTTGAAATATACCTTAACCAAATTCGATAGCACTAATACTAGGTCCACTAACCTTATCTCACCAGGTACAAGCTGCTCGACCGAAAAGCAACACCAAATACCACCTAGAGCCACATACGATGCAATCCATGCACAATTCAAGCAACAACTCGAATGTAACCAACGATGGAAAAAGAACCAAATGAGAGAACTATCTTACAAGTCCAAATGGTGGAACCCCAACTGCATCATACTATGAATCCACCTCATAAGGGATAAGCAAAACACACGAAATAACTACAAAGAATCTCATCCTACCATAACCTCGCTGTGACACGTAGCCTGATCATAACATACTGATCCACACGGCATCCCATCAAGCCATAATGCCCATAATCAACAACCACATGTGTATCAACAACAAAAAAGTGAAATGCCTGATCATAACCATAGAGAAACAGATAGCTCGAAATACCTCAAACGGGAAACCACAACCACGGCATAATAAATTATTCAACACACCAGGAACCATCTTGCTTGAATCTTGCCACCAAACTTGAACATAACCACATCATACGGATGAATATCCACACAATCTCATAGCCCATGGTACAATAAGAGAGCAACATGTCAAACAAATCATGGCACGGATAACATCCTCTCTACTCGATGACACACCCACAGTAAGGATGCACAAGAGTGAGCATACCTGATCCAATGTATGTAGCATATTCCAACTAGGCCTACCAATGGATCCCCCTAATCAATTTAGATCATCCTAGATAGGTAAATAACATTCCAAAAGCCTGTAGTAACCTATCCATAACACATACCATCAGCCGACTAATTCTTAGCATATCTTCACAATCCAGAACTAAGGGATAGTCTACCTCTAAGAATATCCAATCTATAAACCTCAAAAATACCTAAATCTCCTAATGTAATCCAAACTCCACCACTCAATGACTAACACATCACCCATACACAATCATATCACTGAAAATACTCGCATAAATCTTTTGCGCCATGTAACAAAACCTAAAACTTTGCAGGCACCAACTAGGTGATCACCGTAATGTTAGTCAAGCACCTACAACTCATACACAGTCCGTCTTCTAAAACATATATCTTTCCTAAGCAATGCAAGGTAGTGCTAGCATTGTCACAAACATCTGAAATTGTCCATGCTATCTAGAACTCATGGCCTCCCTTTCGGAACTAAACTGCAACCTTGCCCATGCAATCCTGATTCCACACGGTGTACCGCATCCATCATGCTAACTTGTGAAAATACGAACATCCCGAAATAAACTATGAATCATAGGTAGGATAAACACCCTACAACTAGAATACTTCTACTTAACCTAATAAAGAGATCATCACACACATAGCATAAGATATCAACCTCAAACTATGGTCAAAACCATCACAAACTCTTCGAAATTCGTTAGCACATAACAAACCCACCAAAATTGGGTCTATCCAATCATCCAAGACATGCAGACTACCAAATCAAAAACTAACTCAAACTGAAATCCTCGCTCTAAAGAGACATTCTACGAATCTGAAGCCATTTCTTGCATCTCTCTAATGCTGCCATGTAGAATCAATAATAAGATAGAAGTAACACAAGTCTCACCACCACCCAATACAGATATCAAGTCATATTGATACACAGATTTAAAAATCCTTAAATACCTCATATGAATCTTGAACTCATTAGAACCTTCTAGAGAGTCATTCACATGGCTCCAATAACAAATACAACACCGATACCCGCCAAACAACTTGTGCTCCATCATCATATGAATACCCAAAAGAAGAACCAAATAATTCCTTTTCCCTTCCACTCTACATCCACAATAAATATCAAACTAGATTAATGCCAAGATTTTCATATACCCAAAAATTATAGCACACCATGCCTCTAGCCAATCTCTTGCTCGAATCATCCTCAAAGTCATCTTTTTCCAAGTCATAACTAATTTACCAACATCCCTTAGTCCAGAAATTGTTTGAACACATGACCATGCGATCCGATTATCAATATAAGACTCATCCGCTTGGCTCGAAACCATAAAACACATCATTTGTAACCCATAGTAGCCTTCCTTTATGACTGCCCAGATCTCGCGCTGCTAATCAATTAAATACTTATAACCTCATGTAACACCAAGCATTAAACATTTCAAACGCTCTGCCAAATGTATACTCATCCTTGTGATAGTTGTGCGAACTTCCTCAAACCCTGTGAAATGGTAGTATATGCATTTCGCTGAATAAAAGCCTTATACGAATTACGCAACCTCAAATCCTCTCGTAGGAGATAAATCACTTGCTTAGCCTCTGACTGACATCTCTCTATGGCCCTACTATTGTCACAATGACTATGCAATCAAACCTTCTAAGGTCATGCTCATCCACAGGCTACAAGAATCTGCTTCAACCCAAAAATGAAAAACCGGAAGATCTACCAACACATATGCAACTAATCTTGGACAACACATTGAGACGATAATAAAGCATCCATAACCCTCGTATTCCATCTACGATATCACAAGTCATCGATGCATAGCTGATATCGAGTGCACATCAACACATACGAGTGAATAGGAAGAAATCAAACACACGGGCTTCAAGTTGAAATAAGGTCGCACAATAAGGAAAGAACAAAAGAAAGTTTCCTAGATACCCTATAGCCTCTCGAAGATAGGTGTGGACGTCATCATACTAATCCCCAAGACTCTACTAGACACTTTCTCATAACTCGTACAACCTATGAACTTAAACCTCTAATACCATTTGTCACGACCCAAAACCCCACCAAGTAGTGATGGCGCCTAACCCAATGCAATAGGTAAGCCAAACAGTATAATATACTACTACAATGAGAAATTAGCAATATATTAATAGAATTACAACAAAATCCAATGCAACTTTCCCAAAGACTGACAGTACAAGTCATGAGCTACTATGATTTAGATTTACAAAGCTGGTTAAAGAAATAAATACTACATATATTTGAATGTTCCATAAACAGAATAAAATCCTAAGCTACCATGAACAAAAAGGTAGCACGAATCCATTTTGCTGGTACATCTCAAATGTAGGCTTCATCTTCCATAGCTACTCAACTCTAGGATCTGCACGCAAGGTGAAAAACTGTAATATGAGTACAACCGGCCCCATGTACTGAGTGTGTGTCCTAATTAACCTCAGAGAAGCAGCGATGAGGTTTTTAAGTCAAAAAATACTTACTTTATAGCATTTGTGTAGCTAAATAACATGTATAACACGGAGAAAATATTTCATAAAGACAAATATGGAATAAAGAATATCAATAGTAAATGTGCCAAACATGACCCGATCCCGTATCAATTGCCAAATAACACGTTTAAGCGAAGCTTTCAAAAATCAAATATATCGATACATGATGACAACTTCGTTTTTCCATCAATCTGTTACGCTACCAACAACATGACAAATAGGAGATATCTACTATTTTTGGATGCTACGGGAGGCCATAAAACACAATACCAGCAATGGGGAGCTGTTACTTTCTGCAGGACTCACATAGCCTGTTTACTGTTGTTTACAGGCACGTTGGCATATCCAGTTTACTACCAAAGTTTTACCACTTTGGCAATTAACATGGGCTTCCACCACATTGGAGTCAAAATCAAGGGTACCAGTTGAGAGGAAGACAGACACACAATGCACCAACTACAACACTCAAATGCAGACCAGACTTCATATCAACAGCAGGTGAAACATCCCCAAAGCAACAGTAGCACCATAAGACAACATCAACTACTCATCTTTCTACCCACCTTTACCTCACATTTAGGGAAAAGTCAACCACAAGAAATGATACACTCTTGGGAGCAGTTTATAGCTGAAGAAGCAATGTGTGGTATCAGCATTTCTAATGCTCATTCCATTGCCTCTTTGGTATGTAGACTAGACTCCAATCACCTCGTACAACTCCAGCAAATACACAACTGCAAACAACAAGAGAAGCCCAGCAACAACAGTCTCACTTCTCAGAAGCACAACATCAGAAAAAAAGGAAAAATCATCAAAATCACCAATGTCATCTCAGAAGAAGCCATCACTGATTTTAGTAAATCTCTGAACACTGCACATAGCTTGGAGGGGTCCAGATCATTGCTGCAATTGTAATGTGTGGTATTTGCACTCCTAATGCTCAATCTGTTACAATCACAGCAATCATCATGAACCTTCCCTGCTTCCATACATCACAGGAATTGAGCCAACACACAGCTACACAGGAGCAGCAACATAGACAGGCAAACACCAAGCTACCAGCAGCTACATGACACAGAAGCACATTCAGCAAATAACCAACAGAAGCAGCACTCTCAAGCCAACACAGAAGATCACATATACCCAAGGCACCAAAAACAATACACAAATCAAGATCAACTGATACACCAACAACAGAAAACATATCTTCATAGCACCAACAGCTCCAACAATCAGAAGCAAAAGAACAAGAAGGACCACATCAATGCCACCACTGATCTTAGTACACTTCACAGCACTGACGTCTTTTTGGACTGGTCCATATCATTGCTGCAGTTGTAATGTGTTGTATTAGCACTCTTAGTGCTCAATCTGTTGCAACTACAGCAATCACCATGGATCACTCCATTTCCCATACTCCACAAAAATCAAGTCAACACACAACAACACAAAATCAATAATACACACAAGCAAAAATCAACTCAGCAGCAACCCCATGACACAGGAGCACAGTCAACACACTACCAATAGAAACAACACTCGTACAGGAGCATCAACAGGTCAACCACTCACCTAAAGGCTGTCTCAAAGGAAGTCAGAATTGCCAGCAAACATAGGAGGACACATCAACTGAACACACTGATCCTACACTTGATCTCTTAAATACAAGAACAAGCAACACAATCCTTCGAAAAAAGCAAGCCAAATAGTAAACAACAGCTCCAACACTCAGCTCACATTAAACACAGTACCAACAGCAGCAGCTTGAAAATTGCCCAGCCAACAGCACAATCGACACAGCTGTCCAGTCACAAGACACATTTCGATAGCCATCTTCAACTTGGCTTTCCTTGTTCTCGAGGCAAAAGCAAAATTAAAGATAGCTCGTGCTTTTTTGTCAAAATTTTGCAAAATCTTGATAGCACAGATAGATGTTAGATGTATATAGAAGGGAGAAGATCCCTCATCCATTTAGTAGAAATAGGAACATATTTACTTTTTTTTTATAGCTGACCTAGAAAAACTACACATTGTTTTTGTACATACGATTATCTATTGTAAAATAGACAATCGTTACATCATCATAGGTCTAACTCCTCACTACTATCAAGGTACACTTAGTTATCACTTTAGGATGATTGTGAGTACATGCTTTTTCTTATGGGAGGTAAGATTTATGTCCCCCTCCACTCTTGTATTTTGTTTCTATTAATAAAATCTATATTTAGCCACAAAAAAAAATATAAGAGATATCAACTCAACCTAGTTAATTCCATCTTGACAACCAAATCGTCAAGTAGAAATAGAGGCATTGATTAACATGTTAGATGCCACATAAATATATGCAATATGCACGATAAATCATAAAGAATTCACTCACATAATCAAGGTAACACCCATTCCTTTTTAACAACAAATCATCAAATAAAAACACAAACATATGGCACCTCGTGCCCACATTTCTGTCACAATAACAATATCCACCCTTATCACTCCGTCTGAGATAATAACAATATCTATCCATATCACCCTGCACTTACACAATAACAACATCCAACTGTATCGTTCAGGCTGTGACACAATCATAATATCCGACTGTATCGTTCCGCCCTGACAATAACATAATATTTAGCTGTAGCGCTCTGTCCTGACACAATCACAACATCTAACAGTATAGCTCTGCCCTGACACAATCACAATATCTAATCGTATCGCTCTGCCCTAACACAATCACAATATCTAACTGTATCCCTCCACCCTAACTTAATCACAATAATAACAATCACATGGCAAAAACATTGTTCCATCACCCCAATCAATCCTTCCAACATGTCCACATATACTACAACCACAACAATACAAGATAACAAATCATCATCAAACGAAATATGCTCATAACTCATCAATAATGAGCACAAGGACATAATAACAACAAAATGCGGATGGGGTTCAATATATAAAATATGATTACAACAAAATCAAATATAACAATCATGTTCAAGTAGTCATACAAAGGATCGAATATGTGTCACAGAGTGCACACTCCCAATCAAGCCACAACATAAGAACAAGTATGGATGTGTGCTCGTAACATACGTGTATTTACCTGCAATGCAAATTTAGCATAAATATCAAGATTAGTTCATCATGTTCAAACTAAGATACCAATAGCCTGAACTTCAGCTCTATCCTTGTTTATTATGCTCACATAGTCAATTAATTGAACAATACATAGAACCAAGTAGATCATAAATCTCTCTAGTCTCTCGGGCTCACAACGTCATAAAATTAGCCCAAAAATGATGATATTATGTATCAGTAAATAGCAATAGAGACTGAAATATGATATGTAAATGAATGAGTATGAATGAGTATGTAATTGCAATATACGCAAATAACTCAATAGCAGAAATGAGCTCAGTGGGTATCAACAGGTAAACGTGGTTTCTTTAACATGGATCACAGCTCAATTACTCTATCACGTAGAAATTTCATGAATAGAAACAATATTAGGTCACTACACAGTACCACAGAATCAATCGAGTCATAATTCACACAGTGCACGCCTATACGCCCGTCACCTAGAATGTGTGTCACCTTAACACCAAACACATATCACGTATATTCAGGGGTTCATACCCTCAACACCATGTTTAGAAGTGTTACTTACCTCGAACAAGTCAAATCTCATACCAAGCAAGCCAAGCAATGGTCCAAAAATGCCATCCCATGTGCATCAACCTCCGAACAGCTCGAAACTAGCCAAAATCTACTCAAATACATCAAATAATGTTGAAGGAAACAAACCCAATCGATAAAGGTAGAATCTTTAATCAAAAGTCCAAAGTCAACCAAAAAAGTCAAACTCGGGCTCGCACATCGGAACCCGACAAAATTTAAAAAATCCGACAACCCATTCAATTACGAGTCCAACCATACTAGTTTCACTCAAATCCGACTCCGAATTGATGTTCAAAACTCAAAAATTCACTCTATGAAATGTTGGACAAAAACCCCCAATTTTCTCTTTAAAATCGCAATCCAATTACCAAAAATGAAGATAGGTTCAAAAAATATAACCAAAACCGAGTAGAGAACACTTACCCAAATCCATATGGTGAAAATCGCTTCAAATATCATCTCAATCAGAGCTCCAAAGCTCCAATTATGTAAAAATGGTCGAAACCCCCAAAATTAGAGTACTTATAATTCACTACACCATCAAATGCACCGCTATCGCAGAACAATCCACGCGATCGCGAAGAAAAGAGAATGGCACTGCTCAAAATGCCGAACGCGTTTGAGAGAAAAGCCATGCAAACGCGTACACCACTGGAATAAAGCTAAGCGAACGCAAAGACACCTTTACCCAGCACCCACGCTAATCCACGATCGCCTTCACAGGCATTTGACCGCGATACACAAATCGCTCAAACTCCGCAAACGCAGTCCCCCAATAGCGAAAGCGCAGAGGAAACTACCCCCAGCTCCAACATTGTACATTGCGATCGTGTTTCTTCCCTCACGATCGCATAGAAAGAAATCATCACTAGCAGCCTAGAACAGACCAGCAATCAAACATGAAGGAAAATTGCTCTGATTCCACTCCGAAAGTTACCCGAGCCCATCGGAGCCCCGTCCAAACATGCCAATAAGTCCCATAGCATAACACAGACCTACATGAGGCATCAAATAACACATAAAAGCATAAAAAAGATTAATCTCACCTCAAATCAAACTTAATGATCTTTTGAACTTTTAATTTTCAAAACTCGTGCTGAAACATATCAAACAACTCGGAATGAACTCAACTTTTTCGCACACGTCCCAAATGACATAAAGAAAGTATTTTAAAATCCCAGAACAAAAATCTGAATTCGATATCATGAAAGTAAGCTCTCGGTCAAACTTATGAACTTTCCAAACCTTCAAATTTCTAACTTTCGCCATTAGCAACAAAACCTTCTAGAAATATCCAAATGAAATTTCAGGCATATGCCGAAGTCCAAAATCACAATTCGCACCTAACAGAACCATCAAAAGTCCGATCAGGGGTCAAATCCACAAAAGTCAAACTTGGTTAACAATTTCAACTTAAAGCTTCAAACATGAAATTCATTCTTCCAAAATAATTTTGAAATACCTGAAAACCAAAACCGATGATACACGCATATCGTAATACATCATATGGAGCTACTCATCCCCTCAAACCACCGAACGAAGTGCAATTTCTCAAAACGACCAGTCAGGTTATTACACTTGCCATCAACAGCCATCCTTCATCATCTTCCACTATCGAGTTTGAATATGTGAAACCCTAAGGCTTTAATTGCCACTATCAATAGAGAGTCAATTCTCTCACCTAACATGAACACAACGAACAACACTAAGATTTTATAGGTTCTTTACTGATTTCTAGTTTTCTTTCTCTTCTCCGGTTTTGAGTTCTTTCACTATTCAAAGTTTGGATCTTTGGTTCTTCTATGGCTAAGCAAAATCCTTGTTTGGTTTGCTGCTCAAAGGAAGGTCAGTGTAATTTGACCTTTTCTCTTGATTTTTCTAGTTGAATCCATGACTACGCTATTGTTTTCTATTAATTATCTCTGTTTATGGTGTTTGTTAGTAGTTTTTGATTGATTATCCCTATTCATGATGAGTTATTATTGGTTTATGATAGACTATTATTCTTTGGTACTGTCTGTCTCAAGTTATTACTAGTCGTTTATTGTGTGACTTTAATTAATATTGCTCTAGATTGAACAATCTGTGTGATTAAGTTCTTACAACTAGCTAGAGATGCCTTAGTGACTTTCCATATTTGTTTTGACTTTAGACTTCCTTGATGTTATGCTATGGCCTTCATGCATACCACATTTATTCTATTTTAGTCTAGTTTGTTGACCTGTGCTTGAGGTTGCATACTTGATAAACTTAATTGAAACAGATATGAATACTTAAAGTTAATTACAAGGCTTTCATTTAGTTGAAGCGTATTAGTTTAGTTGCTTAGGTTGCCTTCTTTCTTCGCATGTGTATTTTTTTATTCTAAATATCTCTTACGATGCTATTGTAAAGGTCTTTATAATTTTTATAACCGTTGATCACATCTACAAGTCTCATTGTATAAGATAATGCCTTACAGTAACTAGACTATGTTCTAATAAACTTCTGTTGCTATTCTTGTATGTATCTTGCCTATTGCTATTCACTTAGCTCAAGTTATCCCCAGATAATTGGACTAAAATTGCATCTTCTATGATTGAGCATTAACTGTTATGTTGGCAGGCTGAATAAAACTTCGCATGTTTAAGTGATCACCCATAACCTGTACAGCTGAACCATATCTACTTAGTATAAAGTTTTCATTGTTCTAAACTACTATAATGACTTATTAGCTTGATTCCATAATGTTTGAAACCCAACCGTGTTTGAAACGTTGCAACCCTAGTTAAAATGCCTCATGTTTGTACTTGAATACCATCTCTTGAGAGTTCTGCACCCGTCTTTGTTTCAAATTGGACCTATACTTGTTTTATTGCTCATGCTTGTACCTCCATTACCTTTGAACCTTGCTATGTTTATATAAGTAAGTTGTAGTTCACTTATAGGATTAAAGGAAACTATCTATATTATTTGTCCTGCCTAAGTATAGCACTATGCCTTAACATTCAATAAGGTCAGTATGAGTATGAGATTTAGGGATTTAAAAGGAAAATAATCATGTCACATGCTTAGGATAGAATTGACCTGTCAACCTGCATAATAATCTCTACTAATAATCTTTAAAAGATCCCAAATGAAGCTATTAACTCATGTCTCTAATAGAAGTTAACACATAGTCTATGGATGGACCCTTGATTAATTTGAACAAAGGTTGCTAAGGTATTGTGATCAAGGACATCTATGAATTTGAATTTATCTATCTTCTCCACCCTTTTGGTTACTTGATTCATTTGTTAGGATTTCTAAACTTATCTGTTGGTGTTCCTTTCTCTATGTGCATCTGTAATTGGTTCTTTGAACATGCCGGAGCATGTGGAAAATACTCATGCAGTTTGGATTGTGGCTACAAGGTTGTGATTTATTGTCTTATACTCATGATGAAATTATGTATAGTTGCTGTGAAAATGCGCATATCTTTGTGTTATTGTTATTGTCTTGGAATTTTAGTGAATACCTCAATGGCATTTAAATCTATAAGGAAGAGTAAGTGTTAGTGGTTAAGGGTATATAGGATTAAAATTTAGTTTGTGGTTAAGATCTCTCCCTGACACAAGCACTGCTAGGGGTCCCCGAGACCCTTGTAAACTCCGAAGTTCCAGGGATCCAAATGGTGTCTTGGACAGGAACGGAATTTTATCCTAAGCCCTTAATCTATTGATATTTGTTAATCTCTTTGGCTTTAGTGTTCAATGAAAATAATGGTTTTCACTGAAAATTACTTTACTATATGTGACATCATATTAATCTTGAATTCTTTATCACTGTTGATTACTACAGCTTTGTATTGGGCCTATATTGCTTTTACTTGTGTTTAAATATTGTATTGGGACATATATCTAAGAACCTTCTTTATTTTTTATGCATATATCCGAGTTGGCCCTGCCGATTACTCAAAGAACTCAGGCCCAAATTCTAGCCTGAAATTGGATGCCGTCTGAAGCTGCTATTATTCTCTTCATTGTCTGCTGGGCCCAATTTCTTTCAGGCCCAAAAAATTAGTCTATTCCCATACCACTATCTCCTTATTAAGTTTATTGTTGTTCTCATATGTATATAACACTGATGATATTTGATTGAATGCCTTACTTTATTTCTTTGAGTTATATTAACAATCTAGGAAAGTCCGAAAGACGTAGGAAAAGATAAAAGAAGTATTGTGACTTAGTAGTAAATAATTCTAATACGTTAATTATTTTTGTTATTCAGTTCTCAACTCTTATTAACATTTTTCATGAAGTTATTGAAACTAAGTCATATTTGCTAAGACAACAGCTTTCTCTTTTAAAAACAAGCAAAAACAGAAACGAACCAAAAATGATTTCCAAAAGTTGGCTACTTCTGCAAATCAAACACTACTGTGATTAAGGACTTTTCAAAATGGTTTGAGTGCCAGTATAAATTTTAGAATCAATCTCAAACATATACCTAAAGCCAACTTTTTTAAACATCCTTTACTACATTAGAGTTATATAAGTAGCCATATCATTATTAAAGATAAAGTATTTTAAAACCTTAGCCATATTTTACAAAGCTTGCAAATATATATATACTTCCAAAATTCTTTCAATTGTGTAGACTTTTTCTCAAAAGGATTTTATAAGTGAAACTTATCTCCTCTTTTAAAGTGCATATACTATTAACAAGACATGGAGTAACCTATAAGCTCTAACTAAGCAGAATATAGACATCTAATTTCTTAAACCTTGTCTAAGTCTTATAGAGATACCTTAGGTAGATTCTAGGGGTAACTAACACATTCCCCTTAGAAGAACAAGAATCCTTACCCTAAATCTCACCGGTTAGCAGACTAATAGGGTAATGATATTAATAATTAAATAGGTACCCTAATATATCATTAAATATTATGTGGCCACTCTCTTTTATCATCAACAAGGAAACCACTTAGTTGAATCTTATTTTGACTCTTGCAAAATAGGGTGCAACAACATGGTGACTCTACTGGGGATTCACACTTAGGTTCTGACCGTAGAAGACTTATATTGGATTTGGAATTTAGAAATATTTGTACACTGCTTTAACTATGTTTAATTTGCAACTATATGCTTACCTGCCTTACTTGCTCATCATGTACTTATCCGCTTTCTTCAATGTTATTACTAACATTCTACTATTTGTTACCGCTTAATATATACATTCATCACACTCTTTCCTATCATGTCATGGCCGTACACTATCACACAGTGGCACGCGAGGGATGCCTTTTACAATACTCCAAATATTCTTTAAAAATTCTTCAGTTTTAGGGAAAGGCTTTGTCAGGTAAATTGACATAACATCTTGCAGTATTAAGTCCAACGCAAAAATAGGAAACACTCTACTCTAGCAAACATAGGTCATATTGCATAAACCATAGGTGAATCGGTCCTTGGCATCGATACACTATTAGGAAATCTACCCTAATGTCAACGGACATGCACCCAACGACATGACTTTTGTTGAAAGCGAACTAATCGTGATGAGACACTAAAGATTCGACGCAAACACTTACCAAACCCCTTTTTCTCTACCGTCTTCAAAAATGGAAATCAAGCAGAACATCCCTAAAATAAGTACGGTCGTGGGAGCACCGCACAAGCTAAAGAAATGGTGAGAACATCTGCTGAGAGCATGGAGAAGAAATCAGGACGTACCTAGGAGTATTGACTGCCGTACTGAACACCCGGGCCGATAGGTTGTTCACTCATTTGCTGATAGAGTTCTAGGATCCAGCCAAAGTGGTTTTCAAGTTCGCTAACTGTGAGTTGGTGTCAATGTTGGAAGAAGTTTCTAGCTTCACATAGCTGCCATTTACAGGGAGAAAGCCGATACTACCGATCACCATGCCCGACTATGGGTTTCTCGATGCTTTAGGTTTAGCAGGTAGTCGGGGCTTGAGGAACATTGAAGATGGATGGGTAAGCCTGGACAATTGTTCGACAGGTTTGGACATCGTGAGATCTATGAATGGTACTTAGTGGAGCTCCAGTGTGACCAGGATACCTGGAAAAGTCTACGACCCATAACCTTCTCTTTGGCACTGCTAGTCTGCTATTTTTTTTGATAAACTAGAAGCCGTCATGGCTGAGCGGCAGGGAAATTCGAAGGACTTTTTTGATATATTTCATCGAGCTAATAGGACTTGAGAGCATCCAGCCATATACATCTCTATGAGTTCTAAGGTAGTTCAGGTTGATTCGAGATGTACCTCTTTGGACGAGTACAATGGGTAGATCCCAATACCAAGGATAAGAAGGCTTCAAGAGGAGTGGAATGATCTAATCACGATGCCATTGGGTCAGAATTCGTGGTGCACTCCGGAATTCTATGTTTGGATCAATGAAGATAATGAGGTAGCCCGACCAAGCTAGGAGGGAATAGCATGGCTGGAAGATGCATTGGCGGCTTTGCAAATCTATCATGAGATTTTGCCGCACTACCTCGTGAATACCTCCATGCATCGTCTAGTGGTCCTAGGGTCAATTGATTATATGCTGCCACATCCTGAAGATGATGGTTGAGTAGTTGAGTGTATAGAAATTGAGTTTGAGACAGAACTAGAGGAAGACCCAGAGGAAGATCCCGAGTTCAATGATGATGAAGAAGAATTTGAAGAAGACCAGGAAGGAGAACAAAAAGAAGAATATATGGGAAATGATTCTGGGATGGTTGTTAGGAGCTGGTTGATTTCACCCTTTTTCCTATCTTGCATCTTTTATCTCGAACCCTTCTATTTCCTTTAGGGCAAGTTTGTTGAGCCCATGTAATCTTATGAATGTTGAAAACAATGATGTAATCTTTGCTCCCGCCTATTACAATCCAAATATTATTAATGAAAACCAAATGTTCTTCGGATCTGAATATGCCAAATCTGATTGTTTTTCAAAATTCGCGATCTAGACCTACCTATGGCAAGGAGAGGTCCCTTGAACTTTAGGAAACGCGCTTGCTTGAATGCGTTAACTAACTCCTCTTTGTGTCTCTACTTCTGCAAACAATAAAACTGACTTCTTTTCTTTTTCTTTTTCTTTTCTTTTCTTGTATTACTTTATTATTCCCCCAAAAGAAAAAGCTGGTTTGTGTTGACCCAAAAATTGGCAGAACCACCGTAAAACTTGAGATCTAAAGGGAAGATGTCTACAACAAATAACCCGAGCGAACACGCTCTGGTAATAGCTAATAGCCCTGGGCGATCGGGAGAAAAAGATGATACTCAGAATGACAAACATGTTGCTAGGATTGCCCAAGACATGGAATCATTGAGGGAAGAAGTACAACACATTTGGGAATTGGCACATCTGGCTATGATGACGCTCCCTCAACCACTCCATTTTCCTTCTCTATATTCAACCCCTGGCCACTTTCTTTCAACTACTCACCAAGGAAATAATACCCCGACTTCAGTCCCTACCACCTAGATAATACCCCTAGTAACCTCTGCAAAACCACCAAATCCTCCTATGCACACCCCTTATGTACCAAACTATGTTCAGGGATCTCAAAGCCCACCAGTTGCATCCAACATAATTCATACTCCTCCTCGTGATGGTATCACCTTCACCACTAACCAAAACCAGCACATACCGGCGGCGCATACTGCTGCACATGAACGATATGTTCCTCCCATATATGCCGTTTCAGAACCCATGTTCACCGTTCCCGTCACCGTTAGGCTGCCTTATGAAGTTTATCAATATGCCAAAATGGAAATGGAAGATAGGTATAAGGAGGAAGAGTCGGTATCCAAATAATTGTGGGCATTGAGGAAATGAGATGCGCTAGGTGGGTTATATTGACATTGGGGATTGTAGTATAGTTATGTGTTGTATACTGGAGCATAAGTAGGTAGGTTGTGGGGAATGGGTATTTGGAGAATTAAAGTTGTTTCCATGGTATTAATTGGACTAATAATAGAGAATGACTAGTGATACCTCTTCCTTTTTCTTCTTTCCGTCGCCTATTTGACCGGATTGGATTGCTTTGCTAGCTGCTTGCAATGTGGCCGTGGATTGTACCTTGCCGGACTTTATGCCTTCCTTTTGAAAGTCTCCCATCTTAACAAGTTCAAGGAACTCCTGCCCCATCATGCCCATCATTTTATCAAAGTAAATTCCTTCTTGAGCTCTAATAAAATACACAGTCAACTAACTATCATCCAACGGGGGGAGGAGCGGGGGTGTGCTCTAGCTTCCTCCAACCTCCATCATACTCTTGGAATGATTATGACGGCTTCTTCTGCAAGTTTACGAATGTGAACCTATTAAGGTTAATTTTCGTGTTGAACTGAAAACGTTTCATGAACTCTTCTACCATATCCTGCCATTCCCTCTAGTTTCTGGGATCTTGGAGAGTGTACCAAGTAAGTGCCTCCCAGTCAAACTCCTTATGAACAGCTTCATTCTCAACTTCTCGTTTCTTCCCACTCCAACTAGCTTATCGCAGTAGGATCTTATGTGTGTATGGAATCACATGTCCCATCAAAGATGCCAAATTTTAAAGGATTGTACCCTATCGGCATCTCCATATTAGGGTGTATACACAAATCCTCATAATCTAGACTTTTTCTCCCTCGAGCGACCTGAAGGTTTTTCATTACAAAACCCAAATACACCATGACCATACGCTTCAGTTCAAACTACCCCTCATCAAAATCGACCCACATATGCCCCCCAACCTTGCCCAAATTTTGAAGAAATAGGTCCTAGATACTACACCCCGATTGCTGAGCCTTTGCCTTGATTATTTGAAAGACTAAGGAGAGCTGGCTTGATAAATCCGATCGAAGGGAGGATCCCTGAGCATCCTTCAAAATACTTTGATGCAACCAAACGGTGCATTTACCATTCAAACGTATTGGGGCATGATACCAAGGATTGCTTAAGATTGAAAAATGAAATTGAGTCGCTGATCAAAATTGAAGTCATTCAGCGCACCCCTAGCTCCACCCAATGTGAACTGTCACCCATTGACAAACTATCAGAATCAAGGAACTAATATGATCACCCTAGATGAAGAGTATGACATAAAAGGAACCATCGTCACAATCGGAAATATTGAGGCTGCGAAGGTTCCACCTCAAAGGACTCCGATGATCACCGTATAGATAAAACCTACATTGATGGTCCAGAAATACCAGCAACAGTCCACCACCGGTATCAAGGATGAAGAGAATCAGGAATACAAGACAGCCTCTGGACAAATCAGCAGAAAGGAAGCCAAGAGGACGGATTCCACAATGGCTCACAAATTGACTGGGTAAGGGAGGTATTACGCCCTGTAGGAAGTAAATCGAGGGAATCTAGGAAGGGAACAAATTTAGAGAAGTAATATGACAGATACGGAGGTTGCAGAATTCTGGACCTATAGAGCCTACTGCATCAAATGGACATTGTTTTATCTTGGTAGCAATTTATTACTTCACCAAATGGGTCGAAGCTTCTACACACAAAGCTGTCATGAATAAAGCAGCGGAGATTTCATCCATAATAGCATAGTTTGCAGGTTTGGGATAGCCGAGTCAATCATCACTGACAATGCACCCAATTTCATGAGTGAAATTTGTGAGAAGTTTAGAATTTTCCACATAACTCTTCTGCCTACAGATCACAAATGAATGGAGAATTTGAAGTAGCCAATAAAAACATCAAGAGGATTCAATGAAAGATAGTAGACAATCATAGGCAATGGCATGAGAAGTTATCCTTTTCTTTACTGGGTTATCAGACCACCATGAGGACATCCACTGGGGCAACACTATACATGTTGGTATATGGCACTGAAGCTGCGATACCCACAGAGCTCGAGATACCGTCCTTGAGAGTGATTGAAGAAGCCAAGTTGGACGATGCAGAATGGATACGGGTCAGGCAGAAGCAACTTATGTTCATTGACGAGAAGAGAATGGACGCAGTATGCCATGGTCAGCTGTATCGAGATAGGATGCCTAGTGCATTCAACAAAAGGGCGAAACCTCGCCAATTTACTAAGGGGAAACTGGTTCTGAAGAAAATATTCCCTCATCAAGAAGAAGCCAAGGGAAAGTTTGTGCCAAATTTGCAGGGTCCTCACGTGGTCCATCGGGTGTTATCGGGAGGAGCTCTTATCTTTACAGAGATGGAAGGAAGAGTCAGCACAAAGCCTATCAACTCAGACGAAATCGAGAGATACTACATTTGAAAACAATAAAGTTAGGTTTTGGTTGTAACAGAACTACGCTCGACCTGACTTCCCACGATGAGATACGTAGGACCCCACGTAGAGTATGGTTTCTCTCTCTCCCCCTCTTCTTTTGTAATAGGAAATCCGAATACCATTTTGTATGTACTCGGAACTACGCCACGACTTGATTTCCTTTGGAAGGAATACATAGGCAACCTTCACCGAATTCTTCATCTTTTGTAACTGAACTACGTTCTGGCTCAAATCCATTTGGATACGTAGGTAGTCTAAGTCAGACTTGGCTCTTTATTTTCACTCTCATCATTTTGCATCTATTGTAATCGTTATGTCTTGACTTGATTCCATTTGGATACATAGGCTACATGAATCAGGCTCAGTCATTACCATCATATTTTCTTTATCATTACCCACAAACTACGTTCAGAACTAATACCATTTCAGATACGTGGGCAACCTAAAAAGGTTCGGTCATAACCCTAGGAAAACCTTTGTAACACATTAGTTTAGACTAGGACGCAATCCCAGCGGCAAGGATCCATGTTATCAGAAGCATCTTAGAGAATCCACATCAACGGGACAGAGTGTTCCAGAAACAACGTCCGCACATGAGAGACTTCCTAAACATGTCATTATCTGGAACAACGGCATTTGCCATAAGACAAAAGATTTTCAAATTGTCTTCTAATAATGCCATAATCCGTTACACCGACAGAACTTCATGGCATAACCTGACCAAGCTCGGGGCAGAGCCAAGACTACGATCGACACAAACCATCACCCTCCCCCCCCCACCCGCTAAGAATTTTTCTTAGAACGCAGGACCTACGGGATACAAGGAAACGTTGGACCAATGACAAATCCACCACTCTCTTTCACTATTCAAATTTTTCCTCATATAACTAAAATCAAACTCTCAAATACTTTGCAGGTATTTCAGAATGAGGTCGTCGATACAAGCGGAGCATATTGTAAATAGCAAATCGTTTGCTCAACCAAGTAAAGCATGATGTACATAACGAGCCGCTGGCCCCGCCAACCAGAACGATGTATGTAGCAAACCGTCTTGTCAACCTAGCAGAGCATGTTGTATATAGCAAGCCGCTGGCCCGCCCAACCGAAGCCATGTATATAGCTAACCGTCTGCTCAACCAAGAGGAGGATGTTGTATACAGCAAGCCGCTAGCCCCGCCAACCAGAGCCACGTATATAGCAAACCGCCAGCTAAATTAATTAGAGCACCCTGTACAAATCGAGTCGTTGGCTTTTCCAATTAAAGCCCTGTACATAGCAAACTGTTCGCTTCACCAATGGGAGCATTCCGCACTACCATTCCGCCACATGGGAGATTACCAGGAAATAGTTGTAAACCTTGTCACCAAAGTTCTACCGATTGACAGCCGTAATTTAGCTTTGCAATCAATAGTATCTATTCGGCATGCCCCTTATTCCTTTATTTTATCTCGAATGTTTTGATGTTTTCCTCATGCAGCTTACAAGCATGATTACATTTTCAAGTCAGAAACTCCCATCAAGCGGAGATACTTTACATTTCAATCCAACTACTCCCATCATGCAGAGATACATTCAACATTACAAGTCAACTACTCCCATCGCGTGGAGACACTCCAAACATGGGGAGACTTAATGCTCCTATAGCTATGGAACGGTATACAGCCCCGCTAACAATCGCGTCAAATTCAAGTATCACCTCATGCCAATCCCAAACAACGATTAGCCAACAGCCAAGCATCATCAATCCTGCATCATTTACATCACATCTTAACATATTTGCATTTCGATATAGGGGTATGTGTGTATTTTGTTTTTGTAGGAATAGACATTGCAACGTGGAACTTCTTTTAAGCAGCAAATCAAGCTACAATGCTATGAGGGACAATAAACTCATAAGCGGGCCAAGGATCTGAGCTCAAACTCAAATACAATCAGTGGAACTCTAATTTTTCAAATCTTTCAAATCAAGCCACAATTCGGAGCTATCATGGGTATCAAATCTTCTGTCAGCAGCATCGCCATGATACAATACTAGGGCAATTCCTGCAAGCATTGCCTCCCCCAAATCATCACTCTAGAACTGTGTGAGTTCTGATCCTCGTTAAGCCCGAGGCATGTAAGAAATTCGAAGCCAGATTTCGGTCCCAACTCCCAAAATTCTCCCAAATGCTTCCTTAACTCCTAATTCTACAACTGATAATCTTCCTTAAGCCTATATGTCATTTCTCCAATGCATGCCCGAGGTCAGGACAAAATATGCCTTAGTTCAATTTCTTTGCCTGAAAACTCTTTCATCGTCTCCAATCAATGAGGGGCAGTTGTTGACAACCAATTTTGACCCTCCCTTTTAGAATTAATTTATTTATACCTAATGATTTGCAATAAATATGTTGAACAAATTTTGTAATCAATAATACCTATTTTTATAAAAACTAGTAATTAATAAATTAGTTTTAAATAGTTATAAGATATATCATACGTACTATTTTGAGACTATTAGAATAACCTTTATATACATTACGTAGGTTTTATAATTAATTTAATGAGTTATTCCTTAATTTTTAGTTAATTAGCCTACTATCTCAAAAATTTGAAATTAATATCATAATTTGGAAAATAAAGTGTTTTTTATAAATAATTAACTAATTACAGTAATTAGTAGTGTATTTGATGATTATAATTTCTACTACATTTTATTGAAATTATTTAAGTTTATTTAAATTAATTATAAACAGGTTAAAAAACTAAAAAGGCTGCAGTTGCAAATACCAAAATTAATACAAATGGCTATTCTTTAAATTGTTTTTGCACAGATGGACCCACTCATTTTAAGCAAAGCAAAAGTCGCCACGTCACCACTCTCAAAGCACTCACACTAGAACACACGTTCGAGTCGTTGATCCGTTTGATTATTGACCTATATTTAATGTTAATTTCCCTTTAATTTTTAATACTGGCCAAGACTCATCTTCGCTGTTGAATCACAAAGATCAAATGGCTTACATAATTCCTTAAGAAAATCTTATAACACCCGAATTATCAGGGTCGTTGATCAAATGATCCAACGGCCCAGATCTTTCCTTTCCACTTTAACCTAGAGACCAGCCTAGTCTACCCCCAAAATCCTAAATCATTTCTCCTAAGATCTAGCCATCCCTCGTTTCTGATTTCTCTCTATTCTCTTGATTTCTATCACCCACATCAATCTTCAAATCCTTGCACAAGTTCGTGGAAGGTCAACAGTCGATCAGAAATCACCCTTTGTGCCTTCTAAACCCGCGAATCTTGTTGATTTTTTTCAAATTTTATCAGTCAAATTTCAAAAGCCCAAAATCTGAACCCTAGCTTAAAAATTATACTGCAAATCACTTTAATCTCTCTTATGCTCCATCAAATTGTAGCATGCATGGAGCTCCTTCAGAGATTCATCATGAGGATTCTATACCCAGAGGTCAAATGCAGCGACCTCTGGGTTTTAGGTTTTGTCTAGTGGTTCTTTGCCTTCAACGTTCAATTCCGCCTCTCAGGTAAAACTTCTTTATCATTTTCCCTCTGTTTTTCTCTGATTTCACCCTCCTTGCTGTCAAAATCTAAAATCCAACTAGTCATGATGGCACCTAACCTCAACCCACTAGGTAAGCCAATTAACAAAAAACCAATTCCAATGAGATTCATTAAGAGAAGTAATGATAATACGAGTGCGCTTTTATATAAAGAATTTAGAAAGGACTAGTAGTACAAATCATGAGCTTCTAAGATTTAGAGTTTACAAAACGGGTATGAAATAAATACATCATCTATTTGAAATATACATGAACAGATTAAAAATTCTAAAGCTACCAAGAACAAAAGGCAGCAATGACCGGAATGGAGGTACGTCTTCAATGCGAGCTCCGGCATACACAATAACACCAGCATCAGAAATCTGCACGCGACATGCAGAAGTGTAGTATGAGTGCAACCGATCCCATGTACTAATAAGTAACAATTCTTACCTTAGGTTGAAAGTGGTGACGAGCGGAGACAAAGGTCAAAGTCCAACACCAATAGCCAAAAACAGCTCATAACAATTTAATAAAAGTGCTACAAGAAATAACTCAAAGATGTGATACTCAGCTAGTTCAAAGTTACAGAAAATAGTCAAGCTTTTCAAGTATAACACTAAAGCCCAATTCCTTCACCAAAATATGAGTAAGTCAAAAATTTTGTGATTTTTTCCCAAAAACATTCAACAATAAGTAAGATGTTTCATTACTGGATAGCATGAGGAAAGTACAACTATGCCTATATGCCAATGTGCATGTGAAGTCATAGTTGTCACAAAACTGTGTAACATGAGGAAATTCATATATATGCATGTATGTCAAATATGCATGTCAGATGCAATGCATCACAGTGATAAACTCATGTACTCACACTCTCAAAGCACTCACATAAGAAACACACGCACATTCGAACCGTTGAGCCATTTGATCAACAACGTGCGTTTATTTTTAATTTCCCTACAATTTGTAATACTAGCTAGATCTCATCTCTGCCACTAAAACACAAAGATCTAACAGCTCACATAATTCCTCTGAAAAATCTTATAACTCCTGAATTATCTGGGCCGTTGGTCAAATGATCCAACAGCCGAGATCTTTCCTTTCCACTTTAACCTAGAGACAAGCCTGGTCCACCCCCAAAAACCTAAATCATTTCTCCTCCGATCCAACTGCCCCTTCTTTCCCTTTTCTCTCTATTCTCTCAGCTTCCATCACCCACATCAATCTACAAATCCTTGCACAAATTCGTGCAAGGTCACCAATAGATCAGAAATCATCCTCTTTGCCTTCAAAACCCGCAAATCCTACTGATTTCTTCACCATTTCATCACTCAAATTTCAAAAGCCCCAAATATAAACCCTATCTTAAAAATGGGACTGCAAATCGTTTCAATCTCTCTTATTTTCCGTTAAAAATGGATCTTTGGTTCCTCTACGGCTAAGCAAACTCCTTGTTTGGTTTGCTGCTCAAAGGAAGGTCAATGTAGTTTAAAAGTTTTTTTTGTCTATGATTGATTATCCCTATTCATGATGACTTCTTAATGGGTTATGATAGACTTTTATGTATTGTATGTCTCAAGTTAGTACTAATCATTTATTGTGTGACTATAATAAATGTTTCTCTGGATTGAACAATCTGTTGATACTATAGACTTCCTTGATGTTCTGCTATGGCCTTCATGTCTACCACATTGATTCTGTTTTAGTGCAGTTTGTTGTTTGTTGATCAGTAGTTTAGGTTGCATACTTGATAAACTTAACAGAAACATATATGATTACTTAAAGTTAATTACAAGGCTACCAATTAGTTGAAGCATATTATTTTAGTTGCTTAGGTTGCCTTCTTTCTTCACATGTATATTTGTTGATTCTAAAGATATCTTAAGACATTATTGTAAAGGTCTTTATAATTTTTAAAACTGTTGATCACATCTGTAAGTCTCATTGTATAAGACAGTTCCTTAAAGTAATAATACTAAGTTCTACTGAACATTTGCACTTGTATGTATCCTGTCCATTGCTACTCACTTAGATCAAGTTATCCCCTATGAATTGGACTAAAATTGCATCTTCTATGACTTAGCATTAACTATTATCTTGGTAGGCTAAATAGAACTTCACCATGTTTAAGTCATCACCCAAAACCTGTACAGTTGAACCAGATCTACTTAGTATAAAGTTTTCATTGTTCTGAACTTCTATAATGACATTACTGGCTTGATTCCATGATGTTCGAAATCCAACTGTGTTTCTAATGTTCTAACCCTAGTTTGAATGTCTCATGTATGTACTTTAATACTAACTATAGAGAACTCTGCTCCCATCTTTCTTTCATAATGGACCTCTACTTGTTCTTCATGCTCATGCATGTACCTCCATTAATATTTAACCCTGCTAATTTTATATAAGTTAGTTGTAGTTCACTTATAGGGTTAAATAAAAGCTTCTGATATTATCTGTCCTTTCTGAGTATAGCAGTGTGCCTTAACATTTAATAAGGTCAGTATGAGTATGAGAGTAGGGCTTTAAAAGGAAAACAATCATGTTACTTGCTTAGGAGAAGATTGACCTGTCAACTTGCACAAGCGTCTCTGCTATTACTCTTTAAAAAAATCCCAAATGAATCTGTTAACTAATGTCTCTATTAGAAGTTAAGACTTAGTCCATGGATGGACCTTTGATTAATTTGAACAAAGGTTCTTAAGGTATTGTGATCAAGGACATATGCGAATTTCAATTGTGTATCTTCTCTACCCTTTAGGTTACCTAACTCAAATGTTAGGATTTCTAAAATGATTTGCTGGTGTTCCTTTCTATGTGTGCACCTGCAATTGGTTCATTGAACATGCCTGAGCATGTTCAAAATACTCACAATTTTTGGATTATGGCTATAAGGGTGTGATTGACTGTCTTATAATCATGATGATATTTTGTATTGTTTCTATGAAAATGCATATATCTTTGTCAAAGAACATTGTTTCAATGAAGGTTCAATGGAGGGGTTATCCGGTCGAGGAGGCGACCTAGGTGACTGAGCATGCCATGCAGAGTCGTTATCCTCATCTATTCACCAATAGAGTTATGTCCTTACGCGTGTTCGAGGACGAACGTCTGTTTTAAGAGGGGGAGAACGTAACTAACGAACGGGTCATTCTGTATAATTGCGCCCCGTTTCCCCTTTAGATGCTTCACATATTTTGTTTTTATGGTTTGTATGACTTACAGGGTTGATTAGTTTCTTTATGGAAAGATTTCGGGTTGATTTGGACCCTTTGATTCTTCACTTAAACTTTTGGAAAAATGACACCGGAATGGTGTTTTGATAGCTCCGATAGCCTCGTATCGTGATTGTGAACCAAACTTTAACTTTTCGGAAAATGACACCGGAATGGTGTTCTGATGGCTCAGATAGCTTCGTATTGTGATTTTGCACTAGATGGCTCAGAAGTGCGTAGGTTGATTTGTGTTGTTTTTTCGAAATTTGGCAATTTGAAGTTGAAAAGTTTGTCGTAGTTTGACTGTTAGCTACCGAGCTTGGAATTCAATTTTGGGACTTGGAATAGGTCTGTTATGCTATATAGAACTTTTCTGCAAAATTTGGTATGGTTTGGAGTTGATTTGATAGGATTCGGACGTTTAGTTGCAATTCTATAAGTTTTTGAAATTTACATTGAAATTTATGCATTTTGATGTCCTATTCGTAGTTCAAGATGTTATTTCTGTGCAATGATCGCGCGTGCAAGTTCGTATGATGTCTTTAGACTTGTGTGGATATTTGGTTTGGAGCCCCGGGAGCTCGGATGAGTTTCAGACATGTTTCGGAATGAATTGGATTGAAAATGAATTGCTGGTGTTACTGGTGCTCTGTTATCGCAATTGCGAGCACCAACCTCCCAATTGCAAAGGTGAAAGTGGGGGCTCTAATATCGCTATTGTGACTGACCCCTTCACAATTGTGAAGTCAGCAGGCATTAGGCTTGGATCGCTTTTGCGAATAATTATTCGTTTTTGCGAAGAAGTCTAGCCTTTCAATTGCGAAGCCTTTGTCGTGGTTGTGATAAATATTGAGGCTGTTAGGGTTCGCAAATGCGACCCTGACTTTTACAACTGGACAAAAGGGCTGGGAGACGGAATTTTTCAACATATTCTCTCATTTTAGAATCACTAGACTCGGTAGGAGGCGATATAGAGAGGATTTTCTTCTACAAACATTGGGTAAGCGATTTTGATCCATTTCCAACTATATTTCATCAATATATCTTAGATTTTAACATCAAAATCATGTTAATCGAAGGAAAATATTGTGAAACTTTGCCAAGTTTTTGAAAAATAAGAATTTAAGTTTTGAGAGTCCATTTGGACTCGAATTTTGAAACTAATTACATATATAAAGTCGTGGGGTTATGGGTAGCCAGAATGTACCCTTGGACTTAGGTTTTGACTGGGTGGGCCCTGGGTTGACTTTTGTTAACTTTTTTTGGAAAAAATATAAAAATCATAGCTTTATCTATTTTAATTGTTTTCCCTTGCATTTCTTGATGATATTAAATCAATTTTGGTTAGATTTGAGCCCTGTGGAGGCGAATATTAAGGGAAAAGCTTTTTCCAAGGGTTGAGTTGGCCTTATTAAGGTAAGTATCTTGTCTAACCTTGTGTTGGGGAACTACCTCCTGGGATTTAGGATTGATTGTGTCATTTGTGCTATGTGAAATCCGTGTACGCAAGGTGACGAGTGGGTACACAAGTTAAATATGGTATTTGACCAGTTTAGGCTACTTAGACTCTTTCCATGCTTTAATTGAATTGTCATATCATGTTCTAAATTTTCATAGTCAATCTACTCTTGCTTGTGTTGGTCTATCCTTGTATGCCTTACATGACCTTGTTAACACTTGTTCTACCTCTTACTTGTTGTTTTGCTCCTATATGCCTAGTTGAAGTTGTTGCCTCTTTATTTGTTACATGTTATCTCTCCCATTGTTGATTTATCGTTATTTGAAGTCATTGTTACATTTTGTCTCTTTCATTGTTGATTTCTAATTATTGAAGTCATTGTTAAATGTTATCTAATTCATTGTTGATTATCCTTATTTGAAGTCATCATTACATGTTTTGTCTCCATTATGAGTTATTCTTAATTTATATTGTGGTTATACATTATCTCTCTCATTGTCGAGTTATTGGCGTTGAAGTTGTGAACGCTGTTATCACATTTAGGTGAACTGTTAATTGTTGAGATATCTTTCTTGTTGAGAAATTTACATTAATTGTTATTATTGATATTCTTGCGCACATTGTGGTTGAGCCATGGGCTATTGTTGTGAAAACATTGATATTGTTGATTATTGGCAAGTTATGACATATGGCCACTTGTGGTGCAAGTGTTATTGTGATATGACATCGATGCGCATGCAGCGGTATAAGGATAGGGGTTAATGTGCATGCGGCGGCATAAAGTGGGACTTATGTATGTGTTGCTTTCTAAGGGAATTATTTGAACCTACACAGCGTCATAAGGTGGTCTAAAGTACGTGTAGCTATTTTGGGGAAAAATATTTTCAAAACTATTTAAATGTAACGCTCACGCGGCGGTATAAGGAAAGATTGTGATTGAATTTGAGAAATGTGAATATGAGGCGGTACCTCGGATGTGATTCTTGTTATATACAAGACGATACCTCGGTTGTGATTCTTGTTGTCTATGAGGCGGCACCTTGTTGGTGATTCTTGTTGTTTATCTCATGTTGTAAAGAGTTATTGGTGAAACACTTCTTATAGCTTTTATTCTTCCTTGTCTTATCATTTAGGATCCGTATTTGACTATGGTGGCTCTATTTAATTGCTTCCCTGATGTTACCTCCATGGTTACAATTCCGACATTATTCTATGTTATTAACTTGTTTCGCATCAGTTATTTTTCTACCTTCCATTACTTCTTGTTATTATGTTTTCATTATGTTCATTATATCCTAGTAGGTGTCTAGACCTGGCCTCGTCACTACTCTACCAAGGTTAGGCTTGATACTTACTGGGTACTGTTGTGGTGTACTCATACTACGCTTTTGCGCAACCTTTTGAGCAGATCGATGTACGTGCGCTCGTGCTGGATATTAGTGATTGGTTGTAGTAGATTTCCCGGAGACTTCAAGGTATACCTGCATAGCATCCACAGGCCTTGGAGTTACCTTCCCTTATTTTTCTTTTTCTATGGTATTTCGCTTTCTAACTATGTTGCAGTAGACATTCTAGTTATTCTATTGAGCTTATGGCTCAGTCTCACCGGATATTGGGAGCATTGTAGTTGCGTTTTAGTTATCGAGATATTTATGAGAATTGTTAGTCCAAATCATGTTATAGCTTTTATTTCTTTCATATTCTCTCATTTGTTAGGCTTATCTAGTCTTAGAGACTAGGTGCCATCACAACATCCTAAGGAGGGAAATTGGGGTCGTGACAAGTCGGTACAGAGACGTCTGCAGTAATCTTCAAGAGGCTACAGATCTGTTAGGAAAACTCCACTTCGTTGATTCCTTATCATGTGAATCGGTTGACTCTAAATCTAAATCTTTGACTTTTTATTCACCCAAAGATGGTGAGAACACGCACTGCTAGATCCAACAATCAGACAACTACACCCCTTGCTAGAGCCATGAGAGGCTGGGGCCGAGGCAGAGGCCGGGGAGGGGCACGTGGTGCAGCCAGAGCACCTGCTTGAGATGCGACAGAGGAGCCACCAGTAGCTCCAGTTGGGGGGCAGGCACCCGAGGCGCGTATTGCCACCCTCCATCTTAGGAGACCTCACACAGTTCTTGAGCATGACTTACGCCAGCCACATCTCAGGCTAGGGGAGAAGGTCAAAGTCCTGCGGCCCGTACTCTAGAGCAGTGGGTCCATGTTAATCAGGTCCCAGAGGTTATGCCTGCACAGCCAGTTATTCTGGTTCAACCCAAGGTTAGGGCAGTGGCATCTAAAGAGAAGGAGCTTAGACTTAAGCGGTTCAAGAAGTATCATCCTCTTACTTTCAGTGGCTAAGCTTCAGATGATGCACAAGATTTTCTAGAGAAGTGCCACAGTATTTTCTGCACCATGGGGATTGTGGAAACGAGCATAGTTGCTTTCACTACATTTCAGCTGTTAGGAGCAGCACATCAGTGGTAGTGGGTTTACGAGGAGGGTAACCCATCCAATGTATCTTCACATACATGGACTCAATTTTTGGAGATGTTCTTGAGAGAGTTTGTTCCCCAGACCTTTCGAGATACATGGCGCACGGGAGTTTGAGCAGCTGCACCAGGGTACTATGTTAGTGTCAGAGTATGCTGTCAAATTCAATGATTTGTCTAGACATGCACCTACTTTGGTTTCTACAGTTTGGGAGTGAGTCCGCCGATTCATCGAGGGGCTCAACTATGGTATTAGGTTCAGCATGGCTCGAGAGTTAGATACAAATACCCCATATAAGCAAGTGGTAGAGATCATATGGATGATGGAGGGTATGAGGGGCCGTGAGAGAGAAGACAGGGAGGCCAAAAGGTTTCAGGGTATGGGAGGATTTAGTGGTAGCCACGCTGCAGTACAACCCATCACGGTAGAGGCTATCTTAGCCGTCTAATTCATTCAGCACTTCCAGCTTCTAGGGGTACTCCGGCTATCCTGAGGTATCAGGTTGCACACTTTGCTCGGCCACTTTCTAACGCACCTCCTGCATGAGGTGCCTTCAGTAGTCAGTCCAGCCGACTGGGCCCGAGCCAGTCCCAGAAGCCACCCACACCAAGATCTTGCTTTGAGTGTGGTGATACCCTTCATATGGTTAGACACTATCCCAGACTAAGGAGGGGTGCACCTCCAATGACTACTCAGGCTCCATGGATTCAGTCAGGCCCACAGACTTCTCAGGCCCTGGTTGTTGCCCTAGTTGCTACTCCACCCTCACAGTTAGCTAGGGGTGGGGGACGGGTGGATAGAGGTCACCCTAGAGGGGGAGGCCAGTCTAGATTCTATGCTTTTCCAGGTAGGACAGAGGTGGTTGCATCAAACGCCGTCATCACAAGTATGGTTCCGGTTTGTCATTGGGATGCATCAGTCTTATTTGATCCGAGATCCACTTATTCATATCTATCATCTTAATTTGCTCCGTAGTCGGATATCTCTCATGATTCTTTGGGTTCTCCCATTTATGTGTCCATGTCTGTAGGAGATTCTATTATTGTGGCCCGTGTGTATCCATCGTGTTTAGTTTTTTTTTGGTCGTTTTGAGACCAGATTTGATCAATTATTACTTAGTAAGGTAGATTTTCATGTTATCTTGGGCATGGACTGGTTGTTGCCCTATCATACTATTCTAGATTGTCACGCCAAGACTATGACATTAGCTATGCCAGGTTTACTACGATTAGAGTTGAGGGGCACATTGGATTATGTTCGTAGCAAGGTTGTGTCATTTCTAAAGGCTCATCGGATGGTTCAAAAGGGGTGTGATGAATATCTAGCTTTTGTGGGAGAAGTTAGTTCTGAAACTCCTACCGTTAAGTCAGTTCCAGTAGTGAGAGACTTCCCAGATGTATTTCCAACAGATCTTTCCGGCATGCCGCCCGATAGAGATATCGATTTTGGCATTAAGTTGTTGTCGGGCACTCATCCCATTTCCATTCCTCCATATCGTATGGCCCCAACGGAGCTAAAGGAGTTAAAGGAGCAGTTGCAAGAGTTGCTTGATAATGGTTTCATTCGACCTAGTGTGTCGCCATAAGGTGTTCCTATTTTGTTTGCGAAGAAGAAAGATGGTTCTTTGCGCATGTGTATTGATTATCGGCAGTTGAACAAGGTTACAGTGAAGAACATGTACACATTGTCGCACAATGATGACTTATTTGATCATCTAATAGGTGCCAGAGTGTTCTCAAAGATTGATTTGCAGTCAGGGTATCATCAGCTGAACATTCTGGATCTGGATATCCCGAAGAATACCTTTAGGACTCGGTATGGTGACTACGAGTTCCTCGTGATGTCTTTTGGGCAAATCAATGCCCCAACAACATTTATGCACCCTATAAACAGTGTAATCCAGCCATATCTTGATTTATTTGTCATTGTTAATATTGACGACATCTTGGTGTACTCCCGCGGTCAGGAAGATCATGAGCAGCATCTGAGGATCGTGCTCCAGACCTTGAGAGAGAAGAAGTTGTATGCAAAATTCTCAAAGTGTGAATTCTGGCTTAATTTTGATGGCATTTTTGGGTCATGTGGTGTCGAGTGAGGGGATCAAGGTAGATCGGAAGAAGATTGAATCAATTCAGAGTTGGCCAAGGCCGTCTTTAGCTACTGAGATTCGGAGATTCCTTGGTTTGGCCAGGTATTATCACCGTTTCATAGAGGGTTTCTCATCCATTGCTGCACCTATGACCAGATTGACCCAGAAAGGTGCTTCTTTCTGATGGTCCGAGGAGTGTGAGGCAAGCTTTCAAAAGCTCAAGACTGCGTTGACTACAACCCTAGTGTTGGTTGCCTGAAGGTTCATAGTCTTACATAGTGTATTATGATGTGTCATGTGCAGGCCTTGACGCGGTGTTGATGCAAGATAGTAGGGTGATTGCCTACGTGTCTTGGCAACTAATGACCCATGAGAAGAATTATCATGTTCACGACTTAGAACTGGCAACTATTGTTCATGCATTAAATTTTTGGCAGCATTATCTGTATGGTGTCCCATGGGAGGTCTATACCAACCACCGGAGTCTACAACATCTATTTAAACAAAAAGATCTTAACTTGCCGCAGTTGAGATGGTTAGGGTTGCTTAAAGACTACGATATCACCATTCTATATCATCCCGCTGGGAAGTTTAGCATACTACCGGCAGTAGAGATGCCACTAGCCATGGATGTTAAGGCCTTGGTAACCAGTTTGATAGAGTGGATGTTTCGGATCCCAGTCGAGTTCTTGCTTGCATATTTCTCGGTCTTCTTTATATGATCGCATTAGAGAGCATCAGTATGACGACTCTCATTTGCTTGTCCTCAAGGACACGGTACAGCACGGCGATGCCAAAGAGGTTTCTATTTGAGATGACAGCATGTTGCGGATGCAGGGCCGATTCTGTGTGCCCAATATGGATGCATTGCGTGAGATGATTGTTGAGGAGGCCCACAGTTCACGGTACTCCATTCATCAGGGTGCCGCTAAGATGTAGCAGGAATTGAGACAACACAATTTGTGGAGGAGAATGAAGAAATACGTCGTGGAGTATGTAGCTCGATGCCTAAATATTCAACAAGTGAAGTATGAGCATCAGTGGCCAGGCGATTTGCTCCAGAGACTTGAGATTCCCAAGTGGAAGTGGGAGCGTGTCACTATGTATTTCGTTCTTGGGCTCCCACGGACTCAGAAGAAATTTGACATTGTTTGGGTGATTGTGGATAGGTTGACCAAGTCGGCCCATTTCATTCCAGTAGTGACTACCTATTCTTCAAAGCGGGTGGCTTAGATCTACATCCGCGAGATTGTTCGACTTCATGGCATGCCGGTACCCATCATCTCTGACCGAGGCACACAGTTTACATCGTGTTTCTAGAGAACTGTGTAGTGTGCATTAGGCACACAGGTTGAGTTGAGCACAGCATTTCACCCCTAGACAGACGTGCAGTCCGAGTGCACTATTCAGATATCAGATAATATGCTTCGTGCATGTGTTATGGATTTTGGGGGTTCTTGGGATCAATTCTTGCGGCTTGTGCCGTTTCCTTACAACAACAATTACCACTCGAGTATTCAGATGGCTCATTATGAGGCCCGATATGGGAGATGGTGTCGTTCTCCAGTTGGTTGGTTTGAGCTAGGAGAGGCTAAGTTATTGGGCACGGATTTGGTTCGAGATGCCTTGAAGAAGGTCAAGTTGATTCAGGTTGAGCTTCGTACAACCCAGTCTAGGTAGAAGAGTTATGCTGATCGGAAGGTTCATGATGTTGCATTTATGGTTGGGGAGTGGGTTTTGCTCCGGGTTTCACTCATGAAGGGTGTGATGAGGTTCGAAAAGAAAGGCAAGTTGAGCACTATGTATATCAAACCCTTTGAGATCCTTGAGAGGATTGGTAAGGTGGCCTACAAACTTCCATTACCACCTAGTTTATCTGTGGTTCATCCGGTGTTCCACATTTCTATGCTTCGAAAGTATGATGGTGATCTTTCTCGTGTATTAAACTTCAGCGCCAGTCCAATTGTACAAGATTTTGACCTATATTAAGGAGCCAATGGCTATCTTGGACAGACAGGTCCGACAATTGAGTCAAAGAACATTGCTTCAGAGAAGTTTCAATGGAGGGGTTATCCGGTCAAGGAGGCGGCCTGGGTGACAGAGCATGGCATGCAAAGTCGTTTTCCTCATCTATTCACCAATTCATGTATGTCCTTATGCGCGTTCAAGGATGAACGTTGGTTTTAAGAAGAGGAGAATGTAATAACCTGACCAGTCATTTTGTGTAATTGCACCACATTTCTCCTTTTGATGCTTCACACATGTGTGTTTATGGTTTTATGACTTACGGGGTTGATTAGTTTCATTCCGGGAAGATTTCGTGTTGATCTGGACATGTTGCTTCTTAACTTAGAAGCTTAAGTAAGAAATGTGACCAAACTTTGACTTTTGTGAAAACGATCCTAGAATAGTATTTTGATGGCTCTGATAGCTTTGTATCGTTATTTTGGACTTGGGTGTATGCCCGGAATTGAATTCGGTAGTCCGTAGGTTGATTTGTGTGTTTTGTTTGCAATTTGAAGTTGAAAAGTTTTACCATAGGTTGAGTTTTAGCGATTGAGCTCAGAATTTGATTTTGGAACATGGAATAGGTCCGTTATTCTATTTAGAACTTGTCTGCAAAATTTGATATCGTTTGGAGTTGATTTGATAGGATTCAGATGTTTATTGCAAATCTAAAAGTTCTTGAAATTTGCTTTGAAATTTATACATTTTGGTGTTTGTTTCATAGTTTGATATGTTATTTTTGTGTTTTGATCGCGCGAGAGAGTTGATATGATATTTTTTGACTTGTGTGGATGTTTAGTTTAGAGCTCCGGGGGCTCGGATGAGTTTCAGACATGTTTCGGAATGAATTGAACATAAATATAATTTCTGGTGTTGATGGTGCTCCGTTATCGGAATTGCGAGCACCAGCCTCGCAATTGCAAAGGTAACACTGGGGGCTCTGATGTTGCAGTTGTGACTAACCCCTTTGTAATTGCGAAGTCAGCAGGCATGAGGCTTGGTTCGTTTTTGCAAACAATTGTTTACTTTTGCGAAGAAGTCCAACTTCGCAATTGTGAAGCCTTTTTTGCAATTGCGATAATTATTGAGGTTGTTCGTAGTGATCCCTAGTCCGCAATTGCAAACCATGTGTCACAAATGCAACATCTGCAGCTGGATGAAAGGGTTGGGAGACGGGATTTTTTAACATATTCTCTCATTTTGGAGCCCTAGACTCGGTAGGAGGTGATTTGGAGGGCGGATTTTCATCTACAAACATTGGGTAAATGATTCTAATCCATTTCCTACTATATTTCATCAATATATCTTAGAATTTAACATCAAATCATGTGAATCAAAGAGAAAATTTGTACAACTTTGTCAAATTTTTGAAAAATAAGAAGTTGAGTTTTGAGAGTCAATTTGGATTCGGATTTAAAACTAATCACATATATGAACTCGTTGGGTTATGGGTTGTCAGAATCTTCCTTTTGCCCCGGGTTCTGATCGGGTGAGCCCCGTTTTGACTTTTGTTGACTTTTTTGGAAAAGTGTAAGGATCATAGATTTATCTATTGTAATTGTTTTCCCTTGCATTGTTTGATGATATTAAGTCAATTTTGGGCGAATTTAGGGGAAAAGCTATTTTCGAGGGTTAAGTTAGCCTAGTTGAGGTAAGTATCTTGCATAACATTATGCGGGGGAACAACCCTTTAGGATTTGGGATTAATTGTGTCATTTATACTATGTGAAAGCCGTGTATGCAAGGTGACGAGTGGGTATATGGGTTATATATAGTATTTGACCGGTTTAGGCTACTTAGGCTCTTTTCATGCTTTAATTGAATTGTAATTCTCGTAGTCAATCCACTCTTACTTGTGTTGGTCAATCCATATATTCCATAAATGACTTTGTTAACACGTGTTCTACCTCTTACTTGTTGTTTTGCTCTTATATGCCTAGTTGAAATTGTTGCCTCTTTCATTATTACATGTTATCTCATTGTTGATTTATTTTTCGTTGTTTATTATCATCGTTACATGTTATCTCTTCCATTATGAGTTATTCTTAATTAATATCATGGTTATACATTGTCTCTCTCATTGTTGAGTTATTAGTGTTGATGTTATGAAAGTTGTTATCACATTTAGGCGAAGTGTTAATTGTAGAGATATCGTTCTTGTTGAGAAATTTACATTCATTGTTATTGTTGATATTCTTGTACACATTGTGGTTGAACCATGGGCTACTGTTGTGGAAACATAGATATTGTTTGTTATTGGCAAATTCTAACATATGGGCATTTGTGGTGCGGCTGTTATTTTGACGTGATATTGATGCGCATGCGGCGGTATAAGAATAGAGGTTAATGTGCATGCAGTGGAATAAGGTTGGACTTATGTGCGTGTTGTTTGTAATAGAATTACTTGAAGCCAAGCGGCGTCATAAGTTGGGCTAAAGTGCGTGTAGCTATTTCAGGAAAAATATTTTCAAAACTATTAAAATGTAAGGCTCACGTAGCGGTATAAGGAACGTTTGTGATTGAATTTGAGAAATGTGAATACGAGGTGGTACCTCGATTTTGATTCTTGTTGTGTACGAGGTAATACCTCATTGGTAATTTTTGTTGTTTATCTCATGTTGTAAAGAGTTATTGGTGAAACACTTCTTGTGCTTTTATTCTTCCTTGTCTTATCATTTAGGATCTGTATTTGACTGTGATGGTTCTCTTTAATTGCTTGCGTGATGTTACCTCCATGCTTACAATTCCGGCATTAGTCTATGTTATTAACTTGTTTCATATTAGTTATTTCTCTGCCTTCTATTACTTCCCATTATTATATTTTCATTCTGTTTATTATATCCTAGTAGGCTCCTTGACATGGATTCATCACTAATCTACCGAGGTTAGGCTTGATACTTACTAGGTACCGTTTTGGCGTACTCATACTACGCATCCAGGTACGTCTGCTCATGATGGATTATTGATTGGATGTAGCTGATTTCCCCTATCTTTCTTATATGTTTTATTTTGCTTTATGGCAGTGTTGTAGTAGACATGCTAGTTATTTTGTGTAGCTTATGACTTAGTCTCACGGGGTTTTAGGAGCATTGTAGTTGTGTTTCAGTTAACGAGATATTTAGGCGAATTGTTAGTTTATATCATATTTTAGCATTTATTTCTGTCCTAATCTCTCATTTGTTAGGCTTACCTAATCTTAGAGACTAGCTGCCATCACCACATCCTAAGAGGGCAATTGGGGTTGTGACTATTACCTGACTCAGTTGTTATGATTTCTAAAATGATCTGTTGGTGTTCCTTTCTCTGTGTGCACCTGTAATTGGTTCTTTGAACATGCATGAGCATGTTAAAAATACTCAGTGTTTGGATTGTGGCTACAAGGGTGTGATTGATAGTATTATACTTATGATGATATTATGTATAGCTACTGTGAAAATACACATATCTTTGTGTTATTGTTATTATCTTTGAATTTCAGTGAATGCCTCATTCGCATTTAAACCCACTGGGAAGAGAATGTGTGACTGGTTAAGGGTATTCAGGAATAAGATTTAGTTTGTGGTTGAGATACTCTCCCTGACACAAGCACTACTCAGGGTCCATTAGACCCTTGTGAACTTTGAAGTGCCAGGGATCCAAAGGGTGTCTTTGCCATGAATGGAGTATTACTCTAAGCCCTTAATCTAATTGACATTTGTTAATCCCTTTAGGTTTAGTGTTCAATGGAAATAAAGGTTTTCACTGTAAATTATTTTACTATATGTGACTTCATATTAATCTTGCATTCTTTATCAGTGTTGATCATTACAGCTTTGTCTTGGGCCTATGTTGATGTTACTTGTGTATAAGTATTCTATTGGACCATATATCTAATAACCTTTTTTATTTTATATGCATGTGTCCGAGTTGAGCCTGCCGAGTTCTCAATGAACTCAGGCCCAAATTCTAGCCTGAACTTGGATGTCGTCTGAAGCTATTGTTGTTCTCTTCATTATCTGCTGGGCCCAATTTCTTCTAGGCCCAAACAATGAGTCCATTCCCTTTCCTCTATCTCTTTATTAAGTTTAATGTTGTTCTCATTTGTATATAACACTGATGATATTTGATTGAATATCTTACTTTATTTCTTTGAGCTATATTAACAACCTAGGCAAGCCATAAAGACGTACGTAAAGATAAAAGAAGCATTGCGACTTAGTAGTAAGTAATTCTAATTCGTTAATCATTTCTACGATACAGTTCTCAACTCTTACTAATATTTTTTCATGAAGTTTTGAAACTAAGACAGATTTTGAAAGACAACAGCCTTCTCTTTTAAAAACAAGCAGAAACAGCAACGAGCCAAAAATGATTTCCAAAAGCTGGCTACTTCTGCAAATCAAACATTGATGTGATTCAGGACTTTTTAAATGATTTGATTTGAGTATAAATTTGAGAATCAATTTTTAAGGTATACCTAAAGCCTACTTCTTTAAACAGCCTTTGCTATACTAGAGTTATACAAGTAGCTATATCATTTTTAAAGATAAAGTATTTTAAAAACATAGCCATAATTTACAGAGCTTGTAAATATAAATATACTTCCAAAATTTTTTTCATTATGTAGAATTTTCTCAAAAATCTTTTATGAGTGAAACTTATCCACTCTTTTAAAGTGCATATACTTTTAACAGGACATGGAGTAACCTTTAAGCTTTAACTAAGCGGAATATAGATATGTAATTTCTTCAACCTAATCTAAGTCTTATGGAGCTACCTTAGGTAGATTCTAGGGGGCGCCTAACTCCTTCCCCTTAGAAAAATAAGAGTCCTAACCCAAAATCTCGCCGGTTAGCAGATTAATAGGGTAATGATCTTAGTAATTAAACAGGTACCCTAATATACCTTTAAATATTAGGTGGCGACTCTCGTTTATCATCAACAAGGAAACCACTAGTTGAATCTTAATTTGGCTCCTACAAAATAGGGTGCAACATCATTTATAATTCTTGTTTCTATTACCTCGTCGAGGTTAGTTATGATACTTGCTGAGTAAATAGGATCAGTTGTACTCATACTACACTCTACACTTAATTGTGCAGATCCATGTGTTGGTCCAAGCTATCAGTAGCTGAGGCTTATTGCTGAGTTGTCTTGAAGAGACAAGGTAGAGATGCATCTTTACCGTAGTCTTGACGTCTTTTTTCTTTTATGTACTATTATCTTTCATTTAGGCAATATTGTTATTTGGTATTTCACACTTGTACCTTCGTTTTAGAGCTCATGACTCAGTATTTACCACTTCTGGGAGATTTACCATGTATTGGAATTATTATGTTATGTTGAAGGCTTTAGACTTGTATTATTATTTTAAATTATGTTACTATGATTTATCTTTGTTATGTTCGGCTTGCCTAGCAAGTGCGTTAGGTGCCGTCATGACTGATTGGTAGTTTTGGGTCGCGACAAGTTGGTATAAGAGTCCTGGGTTCATAGGTTCTACCGGTCATGAACAAGTTAGTAGACCCTTGCGGATCGGTATGGAGACGTCTATACTTATCCTCGAGAGGCTACCGAAATATTAGGAAAACTTTGCTTTCTTGCATTATTATCATGCAGATTTATTAATTCCGAAGTTTGTACCTTTACTCTTCTATTCTTTCATAGATGGTGAGGAAACATTCAGCCGGATCAGGCGAGCAGGCATCAGTACCATCAGGCAGGGCTGTAAGAGGTTGGGGCTGAGGTGGGGCTCGTATTACTGCTAGAGCAGCACATGTAGAGCCACCAATCGCTCTAGTAGAGGAGCAGATTCTGGATACTGTTGGGTCGGTGGGACCAACTCACATACCAGCGATACTTGTTGTTATACCTAGTCTTCAGGAGTCTTTGTCTCAAATTAAGTGTCGTACGAGCTTGACTTTGACGGGTATGGGAGCAGTTGCAGCAACTACCTCACAGGTTGGGGGAGGAGCCCAGACTCTTGCCACCCCAACACTGGAGCAGCTAGCGCAGGGTTATCAACACCAGGGGATGTTACCAAATCAGCTAGGTTTTGCTACTCGGGCCAAGGTTGGTCCACCTATGTTCGATGAGAAGAAGAAAAGGTTAGAGCGGTATAAGAGGCTATATCCTCCCGAGTTTGGTGGAGGAGAGTTAGAGTATGCTCAGAGTTTTCCAGGAACTGTGTCATCAGATACTTTGCATAGAGTATTATGGACATTAGTGGTGTTGCCTTTTATACGTGTCAGCTAACAGGGTAAGCCTACAGATGGTGGCGAACCTATGAGTCAGGCAGTCCAACTGACACAATGCGTAGAGAAATTTGTCCCACAAACTCGCAGAGAGGAGTTGCTAGGGTGTTTGAGCAGCTGCTCTAGGGGGGATATGACTGTGGTCTAGTACGAGATGAGATTTGCCTATTTGGCCCATCATTTAGTATGGTTGGTTCCCATTGAAAGTGAGGAGATCACGAGGTTCGTTGATGGCGTCAGCTATGGTCTACGTTACAATTTGGCTCGAGAGGCAAAGACGGATGCTAGGTTTGACCAGATGGTTGAGATTGCTAGACGTTTGGAGAAGGTTCGCAGGCTGGGTGAGGAGCGAGAGGCCAAGAGGCCTCATGGTTTGGGTGCTTTTAGCAGTGCCTCGTCTGGAGTCCAGTCACATTACAACAGAAGTCATCTTATTAGGCCCGCTGAGGCAGCTCGTCATATTCCTCATGGCTTATAACTTAGCCATAGTTCATATAGTGCTCACCAGTTCAGTCATCATTCAGTGCGATGCCGGCTTAAAGTTCTTATCGTGCCCTATCTGCTTAGGATTCCACATGCAGTTATTCGGATTATCAGGATCAGCAACTTCGTCAGAGAAAAGGCTGTTTTGAGTGTGGAGACTTGAGCCATCTCAAGAGGGATAACCCTAGACTTCTGAGTAGGGCTCCACAGTAGAGCTCACATCCTATGATCTTAGCACCAGTAGCTACGCCCTTTGCACAGCTAGCTAGGAGTGGGGCTTAATCAGTTCGAGGTTTCCCTAGAGAAGAAGGTCTATCAGGTGGTGGCCAGGCCCGTTGGTATGCATTTTTTGCCAGGACAGAGGCAGTTGCTTCCAACAGCGTGATCACATCTATTGTTTCAGTGTGCCACAGGGATGCTTTAGTGTTATTTGACCCTGGTTCCACTCACTCTTATATGTTATCCTATTTTGCTCATTATTTCGATAAGCCTCGTGATTCTTTTGATAGGCATGTTCATGTATCTACACTGATGGGTGATTCTAGTATGGTGGGTCATGTATATTGGTCGTGTGTGGTTACCATCGGGGATTATGAGACTAGAGATGATTTCTTATTGCTTAGAGATTTTTATGTGATTTTGGGTACGGATTGGTTGTCACTCAAGATTATCACGCTAAGACTGTAACGTCGGCTATGGTTTCCAAGGTTGGAGTAGAGAGGCATCCCGAATCATGTCCCCAGTAGAGTGATTAAATATTTGAAGGCTCAACAGATGGTTGATAAGGGGTGTTTGGCGTATTTGGCCTTTATGAGGGATGTTAGTGCTAGTACTCCTACTGTTCAGTCGGTTCCAGTAGTGAGGGAGTTCTCAAATGTTTTTCTCTGACAAGGATATTGATTTGGTATTGATTTGGTGCGGGGCATTCAGGCCATCTCTATTCCACTGTATCGCATGGCACCAATAGAGTTGAAGGAGTTGAATGAGCAGTTACAGGAGTTGCTTCATAAGGCTTCCATCATGCCTAGTGTATCACCTTGGGGTGCACCGGTACTGATTGTGAAGAAGAAGGATGGTTCTATGAGGATGTGCATTGAATACATGCAGTTGAACAAGGTTACTACCAAGAACAAGTACCCACTACTGCGTATTGATGATTTATTTGATCAGCTTCAGGGTGCTGGGTTATTCTCGAAGATTGATTTGCGGTCGGGGTACCATCAGTTGAAGATCCGGGCTTCAGATATTTTGAAGACGGCTTTCAGGACCCATTATGGTCACTATGAGTTTTTGGTGAAGTCTTTTGGGCTTACCAGTGCCACAACAACTTTTATTCACCTAATGAACAGCGTATTTCAGCCCTATCTTGATTTCTTCGTCATAGTTTTCACTTATGATATATTACTATTCTCGCAGCTAGGAGGATCATTGAGCAGCACTTGAGATCGTGTTCATACTATGAGGGAGAAGAAGCTATATGCTAAATTCTCCAAGGGCAAGTTTTGGCTAGACTCGGTGGCTTTCTTGGGGCACATGGTGTCTAGTGAGGGAATTAAGGTGGATCGAAAGAAAATTGAGAAAGTTCAGAGTTGGCCCATATCGTCTTCTACTATTGAGATCTGGAGTTTCCTTGTGTTGGCTGGGTATTATCGTCTTTTAATGCTTGGGTTTTCATCTATTGCAGCCTCATTTACTAGATTGACAAAGAAGGGTGCCCCATTCAGGTGGTCGCATGAGTGTGAGGGGAGCATTCACAAGCTGAAGATTTTTTTATCTACAACTCCAGTTCTAGTTTTGCCTTTGGGATAGAGTTCTTATACAATCTATTGTGATGCTTCATGGATTAGCATTGGATGTGTGTTGATGCAGGAGGATAGAGTAATTGCTTATGCTTCGCGTCAGTTGAAGCCCCACGAGAAGAATTACCCAGTATCCAATTTGGAGTTGGCATCCATTGTTCACGTGCTCAAGTTTTGGAGGCAGTATCTCTACCGCGTCTTGTGAGGTGTTCACAGATCATAAGAGTCTCCAACACTTATTCAAGCTACTTCAAAAGGACTATGATATCACCATTCTTTATCATCGGGGGATGGTCAATGTGGTGGGCGATGCTTTGAGTAGGAAGGCTCGGAGCATAGGGAGCCTTTTTTATATTCTAGTTGGAGAGAGACCGTTAACATTGGATATTCAGGATTTGGTCAATCGGTTCATGAGGTTAGATATTTCAGGGTCCAGCAGAGTTCTCACTAATGTTGTATCATGGTCATCCTTGTTTGAGCGCATCAAGGTGTGTCAGTAAGATGATCCCCACTTGCTAGTCTTGAGGGACATGGTGCATCATGGTGATGCTAAGGAGGTTACTATTGGTGTTGATAGGCAATTGAGACTACATGGTCGGATGTGTATCCCAAATGTGGACGGGTTGGGAGAGTAGATTCTAAAGAAGGCCCATAGTTCACGGTATCCCATTCATCCAGGGGTTACGAAGATGTTCCAGGATTTGAGGATGCACTATTAGAGGTGGAGAATGAAGAAGGATATTGTTGAGTATGTTGCTCGGTGTTTGAACTATCAGCAGGTGAAGTGTGAGCATCAGAGACCCGGTGGTTTGCTTCAGAGGCTTAATATTCCGGAGTGAAAGTGGGAGTGTATCACAATGTATTTTATAGTTGGGCTTCCACGAACCTTGACGAGATTTGATGCAATGTGGGTCATTGTGGACGGACTGGCCAAGTCTGCACACTTCCTTCCAGTCATGATTACCTATTCTTCAGAGAAGTTGGCTCGGATTTATATTCCAAAGATTGTTCGCCTTCATTGTGTGCCCATGTCTATTAGGGGATCGAGACACATAGTTTACATCACATTGTTGGAGAGTAGTGCTGCGAGAGTTGGGCTCACATGTCGAGTTGAGTACGATATTTCATCCCTAGACGAACGGGCAGTTCGAGTGCACTATTCTGATCTTGGAGGACATGTTACGTGCCTGTGTTATTGATTTCAGGGGCTCATGGGATCAGTTCCTTCCATTAGCAGAGTTCGCCTACAACAACAACTATCAGTCAAGTATCCAAATGGCTCCTTTATGAGGCCCTATATGGGAGGTGTTCTTCAGTTGGTTGGTTTGAGCCTGGGGAGGCTAGGTTATTGGGGATTGATTTTGTCAGTGATGCTTTGGAAAATGTGAATTTGATTCAGGAGCGGCTTCGTACAGCATAGTCCAGACAAAAGTGTTATTCTAACATGAAGGCTCGTGATGTTGCATATATGGTGGGTGAGAAGGTTCTACTTAGAGTTTCGCCCATGAAGGGTGTGATGAGGTTAGGGAAGAAGGGCAAGTTGAGCCCTAGGTATATTGGTCCTTTTGAAGTCCTTGAGGGGGTTGGAGAGTTGGGCTACAAACTTGCCTCGCCACCTAGTGCATCGGGAGTTCACCCAGTGTTCCATGTTCCATGCTCGGAAAGTGTTATGGGGATCCGTCACATATTTTGTATTTTAGCACGATGCAGTTAGACGGGATTTAACTTATCATGTGGATCCGGTATGTCACACCCTATGTTTTCGTACGTAAAAGTACGTCATAGTCAAGTGATGCAAGTTTGGAAATAAGATCATATTTGAAAGTATATTAAGTAGTTTAATCATGTGCCCTTTGAGGTGGCTAATATTTAGTATCATGAACAACAAGTACCAAGAGGGTTGGAAGGTTTAGAAGCTAAACGAATTGAAAAAAATAAGTTTCGTCGAAAGTCTACAAGTTAGGAATGTTATAACCCGCACTTTTGGGGTGAGACTAGGTTGCTTAACATGATAAGAAGGTTATGTTAAGATTTACTTTAGTCATATAATATTCGTATGTTATGTTTTGAAGTCAAACAAGTTATAAAACAAAAGTTAGCAAAAGTTGTCGCAAGTTACGTTCATAATTCTACTGAAATTTAGGTCTAATGTCACTGATCTTTTCTCCAAAAATACTTGGATTTAAGGGGTTATCCACCAACCAAATTCAAGATATACAAGTCTAGATTCCAAAGCAATAAACCGTTCATCGATACGATATTAGAGTAGAGAGATATTTGTATTTTTGCGAGATCGCGTGGACAGCCCCGTTGGGACCCACTTGGTCGGTGGCCGACCTTCACCTATTTTTATCTCGTTTTTGGGACTAGATTTGCCATTTTTCGACCTCCTCCATCCTCACACTCTCAAAACTCTCCCAAACAGATCCCCCAAGGCTCCAAACAAATTTCAAAAAAATACATCATAATCCAACATCAAAATAAGCCAAAGGTGAAGAATAACCCCTCTATGGTGTTATGATGAGAATAAGGATGATGGTGAGCTAAGCTAAGCTTAGGGTTCGAATTTTATCTACTTTATGATGTATTTTTAACATCCTTTTGGTTGTGTTTAAGGTTACTTACATGTTGGTTGTTGTTTTGGAGCGAAAGATTGCAAAATTGCACTTGAAAGGGGAAGAGGTGTTGTTATCTTTTGTTGGATTGTTTTAAGGCTACATATAGATGTTATTATGGCTGAAATTGGGGAAAATAACTTGATTATTATATGGTTTCCGTTTTTATGCATGTCTATATGTTTATCAAGTGAATTGATGAAAGAAACATATGAAACTTGAGATTGGAAATGAAGATTAGCTTAATTGAAAATTAGCACTTCTATGGTGTTGTATAGCCATTGAGGTTGTTGTAAGCTAAGTATAGCTGGGATTTCAACTTGAAGCTACTGTAGGAGGTAAGTATATTATGTTCTTGCATGTGCTTAAGGTTATCTTGGTGTTGATTAAGTTAAATGGATGGATTAGACATGGACTAATGAATAAAGTTTGTAATTGAGAATAGTTGGAGTTGTTGGACTATTTTCTTTGGTTATAAATATATGGTAAATATTGGAATCATTGATGAAAAAAATTCATTATCATGTTAAGGATATTGTTAAGTTAAATTAAGAAGTCTATAAGGGGTAATATGGGGTATACGAATTCCAATCTAAGCTTTCCGCTCGTCGTGAAGTAGTTGTGACTTTTCGTTGTTAGATGATGTCTTGTTATTGATATTTATATGTTGCTGGATTGCTCTGGTTGTTGTTTTTGGTATATGGTATTGGAGGATGTTCTTGTTACATGGGAGATGCTTCCCGAATTTACGTAAACAAGCTACTAGCTTAAGTTACAAACTTAGCCTTTACTTAGTACTGATTTTGAATCTCCTTTTGCTATGGTAGATTGAGTTGAGTTGTTTGAAAAGTTTCTCGGAAGGTATTAAGGACCCAATAGGGTTAAGGTATATAAAGGCACTTCCTTCTTTCTTTTGGCATGATCTAAAGTGAAATTATCGTAAACGATACGCTATTTCATAACGGATCTACTCCTAGCAACTAAGGTTGTCCATGTTGTTCTTTCCTCAGAAAGTTATTCTAAGAATGTATGTATGATGCTTGAATCCTATTGAGGTTTATATTGATGGTATGCATGTACATAATTTTAATCAAAGGTCAACGACCTTACATCACTCGGAGAGGTTGAGAATGTGATTCCATGAGTCTAGCATGTATTATATATATGTACCTATTTACTCAATCGAGTCGCGCTATAGTCGGCTGGATATGACACCTATTGTGAAACCAATGATCAGTTAGGTTTTACTGATCTCCACGTGGCTGGGTATTTTACCGAGCCTTATGATGGCCGGGTACGTTTTTCTCGAGCCTATTATGGTCGGGTATGATATTATGATAATGCCCGTCGAGGTGTATATTTTTAACAGCACATGTATAAATATATGTATCATGCATTGCATGTCAGTCGCCCTCAGAGGCACTCAGATGTTATAGGTTGTATATTCTCTATCTCTCTTTACATTATTATTCTTATTTATGCTTTCGTGCCTTACATACTCGGTGCTTTTTTCGAACCGACGTCCCTTTTTCTTGGGGATACTACGTTTCATTCCCATAGGTCCAGATAAACATGTTGATGGTTCTCCTAGTAGGATATCAGCTTAGGGGAAGGTGTTAGTGCACTCCACTTGCTCCAGAGTTGTCTATTAGGTCAGTAGGCTTTGGACATGTAGTGATTGGTATGGCTGGACCCTGTCTCGACCTTTATGACGTTTATGTAATCTTAGAGTTGTAGAAAAATGTCATTTATGTAGATACTATTATGGCCTTTTCAGCCAATGTTTTGAGAGTAAAATAAAAGCATGCCAGCCTTATAAGCTTGTATGTCATATGTATAAGTTTGTATATCATTTTGGGGTTGTCCTATGCCGAGTATTCCCTTATGTTTTATTCTGTTTAGCTCATGACGACCCTTCTGGCATATTTATGCATGATAGTATGGTCAAGGATACGTTAGGTCGGTGCACGCCATGTAAGGCTCGGGTGCTCGTCGCGGCCCTCTGATTTGCGTTGTGACATAGTGGCCATTATAGATCGGCAGGTTCCAAAGTTGAGGTTAAAAAATATAGCATCGGTGTAGGTTTATTGGAGAGATCAGCCCGTCGAAGAGGATACTTAGGAGACCGAGCAGGAGATCTACAGTAGATTTCCTCACTTTTTTGAGACTAGATATGATTCTAGACTCGTTCGAAGGCGAACGTTTGTTTAAGAGGGGGAGAATATAATGACCCGACCAGTCGTTTTGAATTTCAGCCTTGTTTCCCCTATTTGATGCTTTACATATGTGTATTTGTGGCTAAATTACTTGTCGTGGTGGCTGGTTTGATTTCGAAGCAGTTTTGGAGTGCAGTAGGGCACGTAATCCCAAGATTGGAAGTTTAAGTTGTAAGAATTGTAAGATTATGACAATTACTATTCTTTCACATTCAGTTTTTAGCATGAGTAGCTAATTCCAAACGCTAAGGTTGTGAACCCTAGATGGGTATGATGTTATTGGGATTTTGATATTGAATATAGTTTCAACGGATGATTGATATTTATGTACTTCTTAATCTTCAAATAATTGTTGGTGGTTGCAAACATTAACAAACGCCATTTAATTCTATCTTTGCTTGGGAAAGTGGGGTAGAATTTGGTAGAAGTAAATAACAGAGACTCAAGGCTTTAAACCTTGTTTAATAAGATCGCTTAGGAATAAGTGGGTTTTAATTTGGAATTAATTGATTGTTCTTAATCACAACTCTTTTGTATTTGGGAAAATCATAAAGAGAATATATTATCTAACCATTGGAAAATATTGGGTAGTAAATTAGGCATCAATTGCATATCAAGAAAGTCTTCCGTTGGAAATATACAATATTAATGTCTATAGCATTATACTACATTAAGGGGGACACAACCTTGGTTTCTTTAAATCATATTATTTACCTTCATAATATTGCAATTAGTCTTCATTTAAACTTACATTCAATACATTTTTCGGTTACGATTACTTGATAGAATTACGACTTCGTTGAGTACTACACTAATTAAGTAAACGTTTCACACCTATTTCCTGTGGGATCGACCCCAACCTTGTTGGGTTATTATATTTGGCACCGACCGCTTACACTGTCTATCAAGGTATAATTTGAGCGTATCAAATTTTGGCGCTGTTGCCGGGGAATACGGTTTTGAAATTACTAATTAGTGTATACTTTACTGTACGTCTAATTCTATTCTATCACACTTTGTTTGTTTTGTTTGGTGTTGAAAGGAGAACATGTCGGACTATGGTGATGATGTGGAGTTGGACGCGGAAGGAAATCCTTTTGCAGACATTGAGGAGTATATTGAGGATACAAATGCTATTGTACCTCCTGGTATTGGTGCTGCTACCTTTAAAGTGGAACACAAATTAATTCTGATGCTGAAAGCGGAGGGAATTTTCAGGAATTCCACAGATGACGACCCAACACAACACCTCAGAAATTTCTTGGGTGTATGTGCAATGCACAAGTAGAATAATGTCTCCGATGATGCCCTGAGGTTGAGATGCTTTAAGTTTTCTCTAGCTGGGGATGCGAGGAAATGGCTCCAAAATCTTCCTCCAAATTCTATACATTCATGGCCCGAACTTGTCCGAGCTTTCTTGTCGAAATGGTTTCCATAAAGCGAGAAGTCAGAGCTCAGGGATAAGATCTTTTTCTTCAAGCAACTACCAGGAGAACAACTACATTAGGCATGGGATCGCTTTAAACTATACTTGGTGAGGTCCCCAAACCATGGATTTCCTGATTCCATTTTGTTGGAAAAATTTTATATGGGTTTGGATCCTATGAACTAATCAATAGCGAAGAATGCAGCTGCTGGTTCTTTTATGGACAAATCCTTCGCTAGGGTGACTCAAATATTGGATAAAATGGCAAAGCATAACCAAGCTTGGCATTCAGAGGACTCCACAGGCGGAATTGCAATTGGCTCTCCTTCTTTGAATAACTTGATCAAGGAAAATCAAGAGCGAGACAAGTAATTGCAGAACTTGCTACAAATGTCAACGTGTTGACAAAGCTTTTCACGTAAAATCAGAAGAAGAAAGTGAATGTGGTTGAGAATGTGCAGCCGGTACCAAATGAAGATTATGAGGAGGCAAACTATGTTAATAACTCTCAAGGAGGGTACCAAAGGCAGCACTACCAAGGTCAAGACTCTCAGAATCAGTGGAGACCAAACCCGCAAGGGCAAGGTCACCACCCATAGCGAAACGACCAAAGTGGTTCTAACTAAGAAAACTGGAACAGCAACAACAACTTTGCCAATCGAAGTTCCAATCCTTATGTTCCTCCAAAGGGCCAGTACGCAAATCAAGGTTCCTCTAGTGAGTCTAAATTGGAGAGAATGCTTGAAAGGATACTACAAAACCTAGAAAAGTCTGATAACTCCATGAGGAACATGACTGAGTTGGTTGACTCTCACACTGCGGCGATTCAAAAACTGGAATTGCAAATGAGAGATCTTTCTCGTGAGCAACATCCACATCAGAAGGGAACACTTTCTAGTGATACTATTGCAAATCCAAAGGGAAGTGGGAGTGGCCCAACTTCCCATATCATGGCTATCACTACCAGGAGCGGGAAGATACTGCAAGGAAAGAATGAGCACGCAGTTGATGTGGAAGAATTTGAAAAAGGAGTCAAGGTTGAAGAGCCTAATGTTGCTGAAGTGAAGAAAAGTCCAGAGGTTGTGCAAATCCGAGATGAGACCCGTGAAGGGATGAAGGAAAAGGCAGAAGAAACATTAAACATTCTTCCGCCGATTCCTAGACCCCCTCCTCTTTTCCCTCAGAGACTTGCAAGAAGAGTCGATAATAGCAAGTTTGAGAAGTTCTATGATATTCTCAAGAAATTATCTGTGAACATACCGTTCTTGGAGGATTTTCAAGAAATGCCTGGTTTTGCTAAGTATTTAAAAGATTTGATCACAAAGAAGAGAACCACCAAGAATGAGGTGGTGAATATGACTCACCAGGTTAGCTCTATTATTGCTACAAACCCTATTCAGAAGAAAGAGGACCCGAGAGCATTTACTATTCTGTGCACTATTAGGGTACATGATTTTGCTAAGGCACTTTGTGACAATGGGGCCAGCATAAATTTAATGCCGCTTGCCATTTACAAACAAGCGGGATTAGGAATGCCAAGGCCGACGAGCATGAGGTTGCAAATGGCTGACCGTTCAATCAAGAGACGGGTTGGAATTGTTGATGATGTGATTGTAAAAGTTGGGAAGTTTCATATACCAGCTGATTTCGTAATTCTTGACTGTGCTGTGGACAAGGAAATCCCTATTATCTTGGGGAGACCATTTCTAGCCACTGGAAGAGCCCTTATGGATTCAGAACGTAATGAAATTAAATTCCGAGTGAACAACGAAGAAGTTACATTCCAAGAAAGTAAGGGTATGAAGCTGCCATATGAGTACGAGAGCATTTCAGTGATTGGAATTGTTGATGAAGTAGATGATGCTGTTGAGACGAAGATGGAAGAACACTGCCTAGGTGAAGCATTGGCAGCTATCTTGGTAAACTTCGATGGTGATGATATAGATGGCTTTATGGAGTCGGTGAATGCATTAGAGGGGCGTGGTTCTTACTCGTATACTCTACCAAAGCTTTCCCTTGATTTGGAGAATAGATCTACACCTCCTGCAAAGCCGTCTATTATTGAGCCACCGCAACTAGAGCTCAAACCACTTCCTCCGCACTTGAGGTATAAATTTCTTGGCTTAAATAATACTTTACCAGTAATTGTTTCTTCTTTGTTGAATGATGTGTAGGTGGAACAGTTGCTGAAAGTTTTGAAGGAGCATAGACAAGCCATTGGTTGGACAATTGTGGACGGGGGATCCCTGCTGGAATTTGTGAGCATAAGATTCAATTAGAAAGTGGGACCAAACCGAGTGTGGAACACCAGCGACGGTTGAACCCGTCAATGCAGGAAGTAGTTAAGAAGGAAATAGTCAAATGGCTGGACGCTGGGGTAGTTTACCAAATTGTTGATAGTTCATGGATGAGCCCGGTGCAATGCGTGCCGAAGAAGGGAGGCATGACTATGATCAAAAATGAGAAGGCCGAGCTTATCCCAACAAGAACAGTAACCGGATGGAGAGTATGCATGGACTATAGGAAATTAAATAGTGCCACATGTAAGGACCATTTCCCTATGCCTTTTATTGATCAAATGCTTGATCGGCTAGCGGGAAAGTCCTTATATTGTTTCCTTGATGGATACTCCGATTATAATCAGATCAACATAGCTTTGGAGGACCAGGAGAAGACAACATTCACATGCCCATATGGAACATTTGCTTTTAGTCGGATGCCATTCGGCCTATGCAATGCTCCGGCTACCTTCCAGAGATGCATGATGTCTATCTTCTCCGATATGGTAGAGGATTTTCTTGAGGTTTTTATGGATGATTTTTCGGTAGTAGGTGAGACTTTTGAGCATTGCCTGAAGAATCTCAAACAAGTGCTCAAGCGATGTGAAGAGACAAACCTTGTGCTAAATTGGGAAAAATGCCACTTCATGGTGGATGAAGGTATTGTTCTGGGACATAAAATCTCAAGGCGTGGCATAGAGGTAGATAAAGCTAAAATAGAAATCATCTCTAAGCTTCCTCCACCCACGTCCGTCAAAGGTGTTCGTAGTTTTTTGGGGAATGTCGGATTCTACAGGCATTTCATTAAGGATTTTTTAAAGATTGCAAATCTGATGTGTAAACTCCTTGAGAAGGATGCCAAGTTCGTCTTCGATAAGAAATGCCTCAAAGCTTTTGAGGAACTGAAGGAAAAGCTCACCACGGCACCCATTATTGTCACACCTGATTGGTCACTCCCTTTTGAACTTATGTGTGATGCCAGTGGTGTAGCTATTGGAGTGATGCTGGGCCAACGACACAATAAAGTTCTTCACCCAATCTACTATGCTAGCAAAACACTTAATGGGGCGCAGATGAATTACACAGTAACTGAGCAAGAACTGTTGGCCATTGTTTATGCTTTCGAGAAATTTCGTGCGTATCTGCTGGGCTCCAAAGTAATTGTGTAGCCCGATCACGCAGCTCTCCGCTATCTGATGGTGAAGAAAGATGCAAAGCCGCGGCTGATTCGATGGGTTTTGCTGCTGCAAGAGTTCGATTTTGAAGTGATGGATCGAAAAGGAACACAAAACCAAGTGGCAGATCACTTGTCCAGAATTGAAGAAGCGGGGAGACAAAAAGGAGAGCTGAAATCAATGATGCATTTCCAGATGAACAAATACTGGCGTTATCCAATACCTTTGCACCTTGGTATGCAAACATCGCTAACTACATAGTCAGCGACCTTACTCCGGAAGGGTTGGAGTCTTACCAAAAGAAGAAATTCTTGAGGGATTATCGAAACTATTACTGGGAAGAACCCTTCTTGTTCCATGTCTGTGCAGACAACATCATCAAGAGTTGCGTGCCTGAGGAAGAAATGCTACAAATTCTAAAAGCTTGTCATGACTCACCGGTTGGGGGTCATCATGGGGGAAATAGAACGGCGGCAAAGATTTTGGAATGTGGTTACTACTGGCCGTCCATTTATCAGGATGCTAATTGGTTGGTCAAGTCTTGTGACCAATGCCAAAGGCAGGGCCCAGTCTCTAGGAGGCATGAGATGCCGATGAACATTGTGATGGAAATCGAACTATTCGACGTCTGAGGTATTGACTTCATGGGCCCTTTTATAAGCTCATGTGGGATGAAATATATCTTAGTGGTTGTGGACTACGTGTCCAAATGGGTAGAAACCATTGCTTTACCAAACAACGAGGCTCGGAGTGTTACCGCATTTCTAAAGAAGAATATTTTCACCCGGTTTGGCACTCCAAGAGCCATTCTCAGTGATGGGGGTTCGCATTTCTGCAACAAAGCCTTTAAATTTCTCCTTGACAAGTACGGTGTCAAGCATAAGGTTGCCACACCGTATCATCCACAGTCGAGCGGTCAAGTGGAGGTATCTAACAGGGAAATAAAGAGCATACTAGCAAAAATGGTGAAGGCAAACAGGACCGACTGGTCGAAGAAGCTAGATGATGCTCTATGGGCATACCGCACAGCGTACAAAACCCCCATTGGTACATCGCCCTATCGGCTAGTTTTTGAAAAAGCTTGCAATTTACCTGTGGAACTTGAGCATAAGGCTATGTGGGCCTTAAAAAGATTAAACAGGGACTGGGCAGAAGCTGGAGCTCTGAGGCTAGCACAATTAAATGAAATGGAGGAGTTCTGTCTCCACGCATATGAAAGTGCAGCCGTGTATAAAGAAAGAATGAAATTCGTCCATGACAAAAAGATCTTAAAAACAGAATTCAAGGCAGGGGATCTGGTATTGCTTTTCAACTCAAGACTAAAATTATTTTCGAGGAAGCTAAAATCTAAATGGTCTGGCCCTTTCAAAGTTGTCGATGTCGAACTAGCATCGGAGGATGAGCTCCAAACCTTCAAGGTGAATGGTCAAAGAATTAAGCATTACTTGGGAGCAGACGGTGAGAAGCATTTGGTAGAGCAGCTGGCTCTAAAGGATGGTCCATGCCCAACCATGGAATGAATTCAGAGGCGTCTCAGCTTCGTCGTGCCGCGACGTAAAATCAAGCGCTTCATGGGAGGTAACCCATGTGTGGTAACATTTATTTTTGCTTGTTGTTGTAACTTTATTTAAGTTTTTGATATCATAGTTTTACTTAGGGCTATTTGAAGGGTGTTTTAGAATGCAGGAGTTTGACAAAAGGACACAAAACTGAGAAGGAGTTCTTGCAACTGAAGAAAAACAACTATGTGACAAATGCTATACAAATGCGATCGCATTATCAATATGCGAGCCGCATTTGTGTCGCAAACTGAAGCAGAAAGTTAGACTAAAATGGCTGTCAAAAATGCGAATATGTACTGCAGTTTGCGGATCGCATTTGCATTATGCGGTCCGCATTTTCATCGCAAACAGAGAGAGAATGTTTGGCTCAAAACGATGACACAAATGCGGTGAGGTGGTCTAATTTGCGGATCACATTTAAACTACGCGATGACTTAACCATCGCATAGTGACAGGTAAGTGTCCGCTTTTCCTCCTTTTTTAAATCCTTCAATATAGTATAAAAAAAAAGGAGAAAAGAACAGAGAAATGAACAGCAAAAGAGAATATCGGCGGAAAACTGAGATTTAAGCTTACCAACAATAGAGTTCTGATTAAAATTGTCATACTTCCTGAAATCTTCTTCCTAGGTATGTGTGCTAATCCACTAAATTCTTACCTTTGCTATGTCTTTAATTTTCACTCTGCAGTTAGGTTTTGTAGACCATTGTAGATGTTTGAGCATTTTGGGGGATGGATACAGGAATCTAGGTGTATCAGTTATGGGGGGATGAACATAATTGTAAATCCAAAGGTATTTGCGGTCCACAAAATCAAAATGTGGACCGCGTTTTGACCGCATCCCTAAAACCCTAGATACCTGAAGAAGACGAAATATGCGGTACCTTTGCAATCGCATAACTACTATGCGGACCACAAAGGCACAGCAAACAGGGTCAGAACATCTGGAGTACCACCAACAAATCCGCGTCAAGTTTACGATCGCATATCTCACTTTGCGGTAGATATGCAATCGCATTTGTGTTCTGCTAACATGTCTGTGAACAAGAACAGTCTACGATGGTTATGCGATTCGCATAGTGGTTATGCGATTCGCATAGTGGTTATGCGATCGCATATCCCACCGCAGAATGAAATCTATCTTTGCACACCTATGAATGCGACGAGTTTGCGGTTCGCATAGTGGTTATGCGACCGCAAACCACGCCGCATTCATTTAATTCTTTGTTGATTCTTCCTATTTTCTTTTTTATACTAATGACAATGTCACTTACATCTTACCATCATGTAGATATGGCACCTAAAAAGCATTCCGCAAAGAAAAGGTCATCATCACGTCTTAACACGGCATAACCCAAACGTGTAAGAATGGAACCAAATTTGACAAGCACCTCCCAGTTGATGAGGAGAACTGCATGCCCGAAATTGATCTAGTAGCTGAGGCCAGAAGGAAGCGTGGAGATGACCTTCAGATTCGATTCGGGGTCGAAGGCTCCAGGACATTGTTTAGGGAGGGGCTAACTAAAAGAAAAATATTGGGAGAAAAACAGTTGAGTTTGAATGGACTACAAGAACAGTACCCTCATATTCTCGACAACATCAAAACGAGAAAATAGGAGTATTTCACTAGGGATCCTAAAATAGTACAACGAGTCAATGGTCCGGGAATTCTATGCATCCTATGGAGCTTCAAGAACGGGGTACCACAGACACAACAAAATATTTACTGGCGTCGTACAGGTTCGGGGAAGGAGTGTGTTCTGCAACAGTGAACATACTAATGAACTCTACTTCCCCGATTGGCAATCAGGCACAGCCGAGTATGATGCCAAGTACTCCAACAGAGAAAATGAACGTGGGTGGATAGCGTCCATTATTGCAAAGGGGACTCCTGCTTGGATAAACCCTGGAAAGAAGATCTATAAAGAGTACCTCACAAGGGAGGGAAAATTTTGGCTGAGCTTCATCACCTCCCATTTAATACCGTCCAGAAACGAAACAGATATAAGTATTGAGAAAGCACTTCTCATTGCGTGCATTATGGCCGGTATAAAAATCGATGTGGGGAGTCTCATCTTCCAGGAGATTGGTATCCGGGCAATGCAGCGTGCCACATCACTTCTATTTCTAAGTTTGATCACAGCCCTTTGCCAAGCTGTGAATATGCCTTTCTTGCCACAACCTGACAAACTCGGAAAGTCAACGAGGGATATAGATATCACTCGTATCAGTGATTCTGCTGCCCCAACAGAGACCCCACTTCAGGACCTTGACTCCCAAACTCTCATATCTCCCCAAGATTCAGAAGCATCCACTGCTGCTGCAGAGCCTACTTCCCCGTCCACCACGGGTCAACCTTCGCCAACAGTGGCAGCCCTTTCGAGACTTGGTCTTATTGCACAACATGCCAATGCCAAAGTAGACCAACTCTTGAAAACCCTGCCACACTTGATCAAACAAGCCCTGACTCCAATTCAAACGTCAGTGACCGCTCTCCAACAACAACAAACATTTTTTGGGGATCGTTTGCACAAACTTGAGTCCATGGTTGAACAGATAGAGATAGGTGAGGTTAGGGGTTTACCTCAGCTGAGGGAGGAAGTAAAATCTATGAAGACCGAACTCCAGAAAATGCAAAATTTGGAGTTCGACCTAGCATCTCTCCTCCCCAAAGAAGGTGACCAAGGTGCAGACATTGCTGCACCAGACCTGGGTTTGGACTTCACTGCTCTAATGGCAGACATGGCACCTGCGTCTGCCAGAGTGTCTCAACCTCCAGCTCCTCCGGTCCCGGTTGATGTTACTGATAACGAGACATCGGGACAGTCATCAGAGTTCGAGGGGGAAGAGACAGAGGATACCAGTTCATGGTCCGACGAGGCTGATGACCCTTAGGAGAAGGGCAAAGCGATTGCTGCTCCAACAGTGGAGGAAGAGGAGCACGCACACATTGAGCGGGCCATACAGCACTATCTAGCAGATGTGGCTGCCCTTGCAGACCCATCGGCCACTCAGCCACCAGTGGGCGAAGCTTGCAGCTCAGCAGCCCCACCACCAGCTCCCGTTCAATCCCACAGCCCTCCTGCAGCTACAAAGGATCCATAGGCCACTGAGTCTCTTAGCGCGAATGCGCCCCAGGGAGCCCCTTAAACTCTAACTTCTTTTCTTATGCATTGGGGACAATGCATGATTTCGGTTGGGGGTGGTAGCCTTATCTGTATATTTGATCTGTTTTCTTGTATGTTTGCGACATTAGTAACTGTAAAATATGTATCTTTGTTTAATGATTTTTGTATATATGTTGTGTAGTTAAATAGATAATAAAGTTAAGTTTGCCAATAAAATCTGCCAATAAAATCCCCTTATTTTTTCTTTGCCGGGTTCTTTTTCAAGGGTGTAATAGTAGAACCAGGACAGTAAAATAAAACATGTTGACCGGGACAGTGTAATTGTTTAGTATCAAGCATGTGCATCTGTGTGTAGATTATATCCTTTTTAACAGATCAACTGTGTGAACTTAAGGCTCACTCTGTAACTCTAGGTCTACCTAGAGTCATGTATTTATACATGAGGAAAGCATCGAGTGGCCAAATGTTAACTCTAAAGCTATAAACTATGTTCACCAAACAGTTTGTGTGCCATGTGTGTGAGCTCTTTGTTAAATAGTTCTTGTGTTTGCGTCTGCCATCTAGAACTTGCCCGGTTGGTTTTTCGACGCTTATTATAATTACACTGAGTTGGAGAGAGGATCTTAGGCATTCATTGTTTTATTTATGAAACCACTTTAGCCTTTTTAGCCTACCTGTGTATAAATAATATCACTAGTACCCTATTTGAGCCTTTTAGCCTTTTCCTTGGCCTCCTCATTACAAACCTTTCCCGTTCGTAAAACAATTATCTCTTTTGAACCCGTTCCTCCTTGAACATTGAGAATGAGGCTAACAGCCTAAGTTGGGGGTGTGGGTCAAAATGGAAATGGATAAGGTTATGCAGTGAGGGTAAGAGCTTATACCTCAAAGTGCTAATGAGAATTTATGAAAGCTCCAGAAATGAAAAACAAAAAAGAAAAAGAAAAGAAAAATACAATAGTTATATATGTATTTATAATAATGGAGCTCTGAAGGAAATTAGAGAGGTAATTAAGGTGGGTCCACATTGGGAACTAAACGCCATTGAGGCTATGGGGTGTGAAAAGAAGCAAAGTGTAAAAAAGCAAGAAAAATGTAATTAGTGTTCAAGGAGGATGTAGTCACTCATATCTAAATATTTATCCTACCCTTCCTTAAACCTACATTACAAGCTTAAAAAGTCCTTATGTGATCTCCAACCGAGTGTTCTTAGAAGTAGGTGACGAATTAAAATAAGGGCAAGCTTATGGTATGGTATGTGGTGACACTTGAAATTTTGTTCTGAGAGTGAGTGTATCTGCACTTTAGTCCCTTTATCTTGTTATGATAAATATTGTGAGTTTGGGACTTTCTTTCTAGTGAGGGCACATGAACTGCGAGGTTGATAGAAAGTTGAGTTTTGAGTAAAGCATAAGTGCATTCAGCTGAAGGTAGCCTTTAGTCACTTTGTTGAGGCTCAAAGTTCACAAGCTGATTGGTTGTCCTTGAATATACTAATGAGTCAGGGAGGGTAAAGCATTCAAAGAGGTATGCTTGAAATACTAACAATAAACACTGTCCATAGTCATTATTGTTTCATATTTGGTAAGTAGAGTCTAGAATAGGAAAGTATTTAGTTGCTTGAGGAGAAGCAACAGTTTAAGTTGGGGGTGTTGATGTGCGGGGAATTTCGGCACATTTTGATACTACTTGCTTAGATTTTAACTTGTTTTACGTGAAAATCCGATCGATACTTATGTAATTTTAGTGTATTTGCAGTACATCAAGTGTAAGGATCTAAAAGCACGAAAAAGAGCTCAAAAAGCCAACTGAAGACAACAAAGGCATTGAACAGCATCGCAGATGTGAATATGCGATCGCAAACAGCACATGCGAACCGCATATTTCACAATCAAATCGCAAACGAGGACAGAACTCTGGGCACTTAATCATGTTAAGAATGCGGTCGCATATGCGACCGCATAACTAGAATGTGAACCGCAAACATGCACTAGGGAATCGCAGACGCAAGCAGAGTTTTGGGTGAAAGTCAGGGTAAAGAATGCGATTGCATTTCGCGATTGCATAATCGATATGCGCACCGCAAATCAAGTGTGCAGTTTACAGAGTGTTGGATTTGCGATGCAGAAGGGGTTCGCGTTTCTTCAATGCGGACCGCAATTCCAGAATGCGATGAAGGCAAAATCCTTGGGTTAGATATGCGACGGATGAAGAAGATTTGCGGACCACATTTATGTTTTGCGACAGAAATGCGGTCCGCATTATAAATATCAGGGGAAAATTAGTCCGAACTTCACCTCGATTTTTGGTCCTCTATAAATAGGTTTAATAGGGTTTTGTGAGGATATCTTGTCAGAATTGAGAGCACAAAGTACGAGGTTAAACTATTTTGAATTCTTGGAAGCTTTTTTGGATCAATTACCTTCTATTTTGTAAGATTATGACAATTACTATTCTTTCACATTCAGTTTTTAGCATGAGTAGCTAATTCCAAACGCTAAGGTTGTGAACCCTAGATGGGTATGACGTTATTGGGATTTTGATATTGAGTATAGTTTCAATGGATGATTGATATTTATTTACTTCTTAATCTTCAAACAATTGTTGGTGGTTGCAAACATTAACAAACGCCATTTAATTCTATCTTTACTTGGGAAAGTGGGGTAGAATTTGTTAGAAGTAAATAACAGGGACTCAAGGCTTTAAACCTTGTTTAATAAGATCGCAGGGTAGTGCTTGCACTGAGAGAGGTTAGAACAGTGCTTCATAGAAGTTTTAGGGACATGAATTAGGAGAACACATAATACAACCAAGGAGAATAAAATTGTTATGTCCAAAGAGACTTACCAGTTGTGAATAATCACACAAGCAAATAAGAAGAACAGTCCCAGTAGTGCTTCAATGGAAAAGAGAGCAGTAGAACCCAAAAGTTCTCAGTGTGTCAGAGTCTCCAAGGGTCTCAACTGAACCCAGGGTAGTGCTTGCACTGAGAGAGGTTAGAACAGTCAGATTCCGGTGACCTTGGCTTTCAGCCGGCCACAATAAAAGTCTCAAAATAATATAGAATGAGTGAGAGAATAGTGGTAGTAACACGAGTCAAAATGATAGTCGTTTCGACCTTAGAAGGGGAATGGGGAAGGGGGTTTATATAGTAGTAGAAATCGAAAGCACAAACATGGAAAACAATCAATTAAGCATAAATAAGGAAAACAAATCACATGCAAATCAGAATCAGTGGAGGAGATGTAGAGTCTCAAACCCTAGTTGGGTTCAATCGTCAGAAAATCAAATTAAAAGGCTAAAAAAGGATGACCAATAATGAGAGAAGGCTAAAAAAGTAAGTAGATCATAGGTAGATTCCATTTCTAGGTCGAAATCGGAAAGGAACTAAACAGTGGTTGCTATGGTTTGCAAAGAAAAGAGAAGGTTCGAGAGAGTATAGAGGTGGCTGGTTTTAGAAGAGTGGGTCTTTAGGGTTGGGTTATGGATTAAAAGAAGTCGAGGCGGGTCAAAGAAATGGGTTTCGACCAGGTTAAGTAACTAGGTTTGTTTAATATGGGCTATTGAAGAATGAAATTTAAGCGGTCTAAGTGTTTGGGCCTGATTTGGTCCGTAAATGAGCCCTATATTGGGTTATAAATTAATTATTCCAAATTAGTTTAAAATAATTTATAAAAAATAATTTATAAATGATAAAAATATTACTTATATAGTAAAATAATTAAAAATAATAGCTTAACACTATGAAAATATAAAATGCTATTTTACCATGAACAATGTAGATGATGTAATTATTAATATAATATAGGCTATTAATTTAAGATTATATAAATAGCTCAAAATACAAATGTAATTGTATGAAATGAAGTAAAAGATGTTATAAAACATATATGTGGGTGTAAATAATAAATTTGGATGATTAAGTCATCACAAAATAATTTGAAAGGGTAATTAATAAATATTTGAACAATTTAAATACAAGAGAATCAATTTTCAAGCCTTGAAAATTATGAAACATTACAGAAAATGCTTATATGGCTCTTGTAAATTGAGTAATGCAAAATGATATTTTAAAAGTGTATATAATTTTATAAATATATGAGGGCGAAATTGAGTATCAACACTTACTACAAGGAGATGTAATTATATTTAGAACTAATCAAGTAGCTCAAATTAGAGGAATCTAAACACACAACATAATTGCATTACTTCTTGAAATATTTAGAGAAGGGACATAGCTCTCACCTTTTGTTGAGCAGCAAACTGAGGATAGGGTTCGGGTCTTCAAGAGTTTGTTTCTACAATAAAATCCAAAACTGAAACCTCAGCCAAAAACCAGAAAAGAAAATAAGGAGTAGGAGTAGAAACTTTTAAAGCTCGAAAATTTTAGAAGAGATCGATAGAGAGCTGATTGTAGTATTCAATTCATGATGCTTAATTGGGGGTTGATGAAGAATTTAATGTGGCTATTATAGCTAAGAGTATAAGGAATTGCAAATTGAAAACTTGAGATTTTCAGGAATTTGAAAGAGGGGATTGATGATGCAAGACAGTGAGGAAACTAGGGTGAAAATTTAAAAGAAGGGATTGATGATGCAAGACAGTGACGAAAGTAGGGTGAAAATCATAAGGAAAGAGGGGAAAAGATTTACCTTTCTGATTCTCTATGAGATAGAGAGCTGTTGGGGCTCAAAACCATTGGTTTTTCCCATGGTTTCGAAGATGAACCGCTGGTTTGAAGCTGTAACGACTCGGCTGGTCGTTTTGAATATTATTGCCTCGTTCTCCCATTTTCTTATTTTATGTTCATTTGTTGTTAGAAATGACTTGATGGGGTGGTTGGTTTGGTTACGGGATGTCTCTGAATGAACTGGAATACTTAATCCTAAGGTTGGAAGCCTAAATTGAAAGAGTTGACTAGAAATTGACTTGTGAGCAAATGACTCCGGAATGGAGTTTTGATGGTGCCGAGAGATCCATATGGTGATTTGGGACTTAGGAGTATGTCCGCATATTGATTTGGAGATTTGTAGGTGATTTTATCTTGAATTGGCGAAAGCTAGAAAAGTTGAAGTTTGAAGGAGAGTTGACTTTGTGGTTAACGGGCTCGAATTTTGATTCCGGAAGTTGGAATAGGTTATTGTGTCATTTATGGCTTGTGTGAAAAATTTGAGGGCAATCGGAGTTGGTTGAATAGGTTTCAGCATCGATTGTAGAAGTTGGGACTTCATTAGTTTTATTAGGATTGAATTGTGTGCGATTCATGTATTTGATGTTATTTGATGTGATTTGAGGCCTTGACTAAGTTCGTATCGTATTTTAGGGCTTGTTAGTATGTTTGGTTGAGGTCGCGGGGGCCTCGGATGGATTTCGGATGGTTAACAGATTGGAATTTGGATTTAGAAGATTGTTGATGTTGCAGGTTTGATTTCCTTATTCGTGATCGCATGAGAAGGTTTGCGATCGCGAAGGCTTGTTTTGGCGACTAAGGAAAATGTTCTACGTGTTCGTGGAAGTTAGTCAGCGATCGTGGAGCTTTGGGTAGTGGTACTACATGAATGCGAGGGTTGTGCGTTCGCGAAGAAGGAAGGAGGGGTGGCCTGGAAGCCACGCATTTGTTCATCGCGATCGCATGAGGAGGGGTGCGATCGCGTAGAGTAAAGTTTCTATGCACCGCATTCCCAATTATTTGTTTGCCTTCACGAAGAGTATTTGGAGGGCAGCATATTTTTGTTCTTTGCAATCGCGAGGTAGTTTCCGTGATCGTGAAAAGAAACAACTGGGCAGAATATAAAATTTCAAAATCGAGGGTTTGAACCCATTTTTCATATTTTGAGCTAGAGACCTCAGATTTGGGTGATTCTTGAAGGGATTTTTAAGGAGTTGATTGGGGTAAGTTATTCTAACTTGGATTTAGTTGTTATACATGAATCTATCATTGATTTTACTATTTAATTAGTGTTTTGAGTTGGAATTGGAGAAAATTGTAGAAACTTCGTATACGTTAATTTGAGGAATTAATGGTCGAATTGAGATCGGAATTGAGTAATTTGGTTATAGATGGACTCGTTGTTGAATGGGCATTTGGATTTTGTTAATTTTGTCAGATTTTGGGATGTGGGCTTGCGGTTGACTTTATGGGTTGACTTTTTGTCTTTTGTTAAAGAAACTAGCTTTATCATATGGAATTGATTCATATAGCTTGCGTTGATTGTATTAAGCTGTTTGTCGCTAGATTCGAGTCGTTCAGAGGCCGATTCGTGAGGCAAAGGCTTGTTGGAGTAGGAATTTGCGCAGTTTTAGGTAAGTAACACTTCTAAACTTTGTATTGAGGGTATGAATCCCCGAACTACGTATTATGTGGTTGGTTTTGAGGTGACGCACATGCTAGATGACAGGCGTGTAGGCGTGCACCGTAGTAATTGTGACTCAATTGATTCCGTGAAACTGTGTAGTTATCTAATCTTGTTATTATTCATGTGTTAGAGAAATTGAGTTGTGATTCATGTTAGAAGTCATGTTTAGGCTATATGCTGGTACTGTTGGGGCCCATAGAGGTTGTTTTTGTTGTTGAGTTATTTGCTTAAATTTCAATTGTGTACTCAGTTGCATTCATCATTTGCATATCATATCTCAGTCTCTTTTGTCATTTATTGTACATCATGTTATCATTGTTGGAGCTGATTTGCATGAGATTTGTGAGCCTGAGAGACTGGAGAAATTCATGATTGAGTTGGGGCCTCAGAGTCGAGTGTGAGTGATATTGATGGGATAAGGCTGCACGTCGCAGCAGGTATTATTGATTCATGATGGGATCGGGCTGCACCCCGCAGAAGGTATTATTGATTCATGATGGGATCGGGCTGTGTGCCGCAATAGGTTTTATTAGCGCTTGGGCAGGATCCGCCCCTCTGGAGTCTGACATACCAGCAGTAAGCATAGGTACCGTATAGTCCTGAGTGACTGACTATGATAAGTGAGAGTGGAAGCAGTTAGATTGAGTACTCCGAGAGTGTGAATACGTGAGGTTATCATTGTGATGCATTACATGTGACATGCATATTTACATATAGATATAGAGATGTAACATTTCTCATATCAGTCATACTTGGCATATTTTATCCGTGTTGAGCTTAAACAGTTAAACGTGAAAGCATGTCTACATTTCTGTACTGTGTACAAACTGATTATGAGTTTCTTTTGGAGATATTATTGCCATTTTTATATTCATATATGTACTGTTATAATCTGGATTTGGACTATACCTATCTGAGCTCGTCATTGCTTTCTTCCCAAGGTTAGTCCTATTACTTATTGAGTACATTAGATCGGTTGTACTCATTTTGCACTTCGTGTGCAAATCCAGGTACTTCTGGGCACGACGGTTGTTAGATTTGGAGCTTTATCTTTACGGAGACTATTGAGGTAGTTTTCTTAGCGTCTGCATACAACTCTCCTTCTTTTCAATTTATTTGCACCGTCCTATCTTTCTAGACAGTTGTTTTAGCAGTTAGACTGAATTTTCATTTAGATGTTCATGTACTCAGTGACACCCGGATTTTGGGAATGTTGTATTTGAGTCGCAGTATTCCTTATCGACTATTTATAAGAGTTATTACTGTTAAACCTGTTTCATCTTGTTTTGAATTTAAAAATGTGTAGTTATTTGTGGATGTCGGCTTGCCCAGTACTGTGATAGGCGCCATCACGACATGTTGAGTTTTGGGTCGTGACAAAAGCTTTGCACACTGTATCTATAAAGGTCATGCTTAATTTCACAAGATTCTTCCGAATCTTGAGTTGGTCTTTTTTCTTGAGATGCATGTGAGGCTAGAGACGGCTAGTGATGACAGAGAAATCATGATTATGAGGAATTGAGTGGTGACGGTCGAAGTATCTTTCCATGGTTCTAGGGCTCTATAGATTGCTGAGATGAGAGAAAATGAGAGGTAAGGAAAAGGATTGGCGAGATTTGCTGCTAAGACTCATTGCTTCGACTGAGAGATGAGAGATAAGAAGAAAGGCGAGTGGTAGTCGATATAGCACTGTTTGGTTCTAGGGTGGAAGGCATTGCAGGAGATGAAAGAGGAGAGAGAGATGAGATAAAAGGGGTAAGAAGGTGGTTGATTCTTTGAGGGAATGATCAGGGTTTGGTGTTTTGGTATGGTTAAAGGGCTGGCAGAATATGAGTCGTTGGATCATTTGATCAACGGATGAGATCGGGTCTTTATATAAATATATCTAAAGATATTTTTTTTTTAAAAAACGAGGGTCGTTAGGTAACAATGATCCGACAGCCATGGCTAAAGCTGAAATTAAAAGATAAAATAGGTAAATTGAAGGGTAAAATCTAAATTATTGGATTAGAGCGTGGATGTCGAGATCAATTGTGTTTATTGTGTGAGAGTGTTGAGATGTTGATGTGACGTTTAGTGATTGGTGGAAATGGAATGGCATGTATTTCCAAATGAGATGGGTGCTGGGCTGATTGGTTTATTGGACCGGGTTAGAGGCTATTTTGGGCCGATTTACATGGGCTTTTTGTCGGTAGCAATGAGTGAAGAAATAAGATTAAATATATAGCCATATTAATTGAAATTTAGCAATTGGAAGCATGGCCTGTTGCAATTTAACCCCCTTCATTGTAATTAATTCAATTAAACTTTCCTAATCCTAATAGCTCATAATAAAATAAACTATTAATGGACTAATATACATGTGTATATTTATAAGCTAATTTTATATTTTAAAAGAATTAATAATTTATAGGTACATTGAAAATTACATAAATGTCGATTGCTTAAATAATTTCATAATAGTCGTGATATAATCATAATTCTTAAAATCAATTTACCACTATAATTATAAGTATATTATTATTATTATTATTATTATTATTATTATTAGAAAATATGTGATAAGAAATTTGAATATTTAAAAAAAGATATCATTTTAAATATATTTTATTATGTTTTTATTGATTAGGAAGTATAGTAAATTAATTGAAATAGGAGAGCCAAAATTGGCCGTCAACAAGGATTAAGTTATTGGTGTGTTTTACGACTTGTTGAGTTTAATATGTTATTCCTTAAACCATTTTAATATCTATAAGAATTACTTTATATTGTTAATGACATCTTGATTTTTTTATGTTTATATTTATTATGTTAAAATACACTTATGTTTATTATGTATACTTTATGTTTATATTTATTACGTTAATATGTATAAGAATTACTTCATATTGTTAAGAACTACTTTAAATTGTTAATGACATCTTGGTTAATGACATATTGTTAAATAATTTTATAGGTAAATACTTTAAATTTATCACACAAATGGCTTCTCGTAGTAAAGAAACGAAATACTAAGAAGAAAAAATTACACTTTGCCGACTAAAAGTCAATTTCCTCCACCTATTCCAAGTATGAGCCCCCCTCCTATTTTTCCTCATCCTTTCATGCCGGCTTCACAACTAGATGACTTTTTCAAAGTCCCTCACCTGTCTAACTCGGTTAACTAATACTCCATGCCTTCTCATGGGCTTATTTTTGACTACTATTAATTTTATGCCCACGCCTTATTTTTCACCTTCTTCCCGGCGTGATCCTGCCAGTCAGCATGGTGGCTCTCCATAATTGCATCCTCGAGCTATCATAGTAGCCAGCATGGTGGTCCATCTATTATGCCTCATATATCGTTCATGTAATTATCATCTCCATCATCATCCATTTGAAGTATATCTAACTTGGATATTGGAAGCTCTCACACAGTTGCATCCACATCTACTGGTACTTATTCAGTTGCTTGTACCGTGAAATAATGTATTAGAAGATTGTACAATACGATTCTCTTCATTGGCTAATTATCATTCCTTTTGGCGACATGTGAGTTTCCTTTTTCTTTTTAATGTCTTTCAATAAAATATTGAATTTAATGAATGTTTATTTCATCTGTAAAATTTAATGCAGGTTCTTGCCACGCACATGGTGGTAAAATCTATGAAGCTATTTTTTCATGAGCCGTGGAATTCCTATAAGAGGTACCATACCAGATCAGATTGAATATATGGCAACAATTTAAGGTAAGAGTAAATTAAAATTTTATTAATTAATATCCTCATTCTTCTAATGTTATTAATTTTTTTTTCTTTTGCAATTAGGTGCACATGGCAGCGTCCGTTTGAAAATTAAGTGAATGTTAATTTCGAGAAGAGAGCACAAAAGTGAATAAAGGATTCACATTATGTTGCTAGGAAAGGTGGGAACAAGCCTAATTGGATATGCTAAGAATGTCTAGAATCAACTCTTAGCAAATAGGAACACCGCTGAATGGAAGAAGAAGAGACAACATGCGAAGATAAACAGAGCGTCTACTATGGGTGGAGCGTTGCATACTGGAGGTCCAATTAGTTTTGCATCCCATAGTTTGAGATTGGTAATTTCATTATAAATTATCATTTAATTTTACAAGTATGCACATAAAACATATAAATACTTCTAATTAACTTTTAGTTTTGCAGGAAAAGGAACATGTTTGGGGTGTGACTCATGCTCAGGTCATTGCGGAGACCCACAAGAAGAAGAAGAAGGATGACTCAAGATGGTCAAACCGCATGCTTCAGAGATGTTTGTATGATCCCAAATTCAATATTATATTATTTTTCTAAGATTATTTTGCTTGTATAATATGAATCATTTTTATTTCAGGAAGTGTATAAAAAAGATCTGGATGAATAGCGACAAACTCAGCCTAAAGGAACTCAGCCGACCCCCAAGGATATGACTGCATCATGGACACAAATGGCAGGTGGCGTGAACAAAGGTATAGAGTTACGTAAATTTATATGTTTTAATATTAGTTTGCAAGTTTTGCATTTGCTTTCTTACTCATTTTACTTTTTTATTCTTTGTTTCTCACGAAACTAAATAAGGGTCAAGTCTATGTACTTGGAGTACAACCATCCTCCAAATCAAAGGAAAAACTTTATTTGAAGGTTAAAATTCTTTTGGAAGGAGGTAAGTCTCTTGTGTAATATTGTTAAGGAAATTTTTTTTACTAATTGAACTTATGTGCTACATGTTACTTGATCTGGGGATGAAAAATATGTATGGTGATAAGCGTATACACATACATAAAGGCTATACCATATTTGGGGTAGTTTAAAGCTTCTTTATGGTTTATTTGATTTTTCGTTCTTCTTGACTTATGCTTTACTTTATTATGTAACTACCTGAGGTTACTTATCATGCTAGAAATCATGTATTAGCCTATGACGTCTTACTTGGGCGTGATGGGTTATTCTTGTGATTGTTCGTATACTTGATTTAGCTGTAGTCATATTTTATATCATGAACACTTATCCGCATCTTTATTTATCATGCATGTGTTCATATTATTGGATATTTCTTGATCATATACGTACATCCTTGGAGATCGAGATCTTAATACAAATTAATATGATTATGTCACATTGAGACATTACGAGCAGATTGACATTGTCATGGCACAGTGATTTGTGCAGTGTGATTATTGTGATATTGATATGTTATGGCAAGATGAATTTTTGTGTGGCTCTTAATCAGTTGCATCCACATCTATTGGTACTTATTCAGTTGCTTGTACCGTGAAATAATGTATTAGAGGGATTGTACAGTACGATTCTCTTCATCGGCTAATTATTGTTCCCTTTGGCGACATGTGAGTTTCCCTTTCCTTTTAAAGTCTTTCAATAAAGTTTTTCATATACTGAATTTAACGAATGTTTATCTCATATATTAAATTTAATGCAGGTTCTTGCCATCCTATCAGGTCACGCATATGGCGGTAGAATCTATGAAGCTATTTTTCATGAGCCGTGAAATTTCTGTAAAGAAGTACCGTACCAGATCAGATTGAATATCTGAAAATAATTTAAGGTAAGAATAAATTATATTTTATTAATAAATATCCTCATTCGTGTAATGTTATTAATTTCCTTTTTGCAATAAGGTGCATATGCCAGCCTCCGTTTGAACATTAGGTGAATCTTAATTTCGAGAAAAGAGCACAAAAGCGAATAAAGGATTCACATTATGTTGCTAAGATTGGTGGCAACAAGCCTAATTGGATACGCCAAGATGTCTAGAATCAACTCTTAGCAAACAGGAACACCGATGAATGGTAGAAAAAGAGAGAACATGCAAAGATAAACAGAGCGTCTTCTAAGGTGGAGGGCGTTGCATATTGGAGGTTCAATTAGTTTTGTGTCCCATAGATTGAGATTGGTAATTTCATTATAAATTATTTTTTAGTTTTAGAAGTATGCACATCAAGCATATATATACTTCTAATTACCTTTTAATTTTGCAGGAAAATGAACATGGTGGGGTGTGACTCGTGTTTAGGTCATTGCGGAGACCCACAAGAAGAAGAAGAAGGATGACTCAAGAGGGTCGAATCGCATGCCTCAGAGATATTTGTATGATCCCAAATTCAACACTATATTATTTTTTAATATTATTTTGCTTATATAATATGTATCATTTTTATTTCAGGACGAGCATCAGAAGGATCTGGGTGACTGGCCACAAACTCAACCCGAAGGAACTCAGCCAGCCTCCGAAGATATGACTGCATTATGGACTCAAACGGCAGGTGGCGTGAATAAAGGTATAGAATTACGTAAAATTATATGTTTTAGTATTAGTTTGCATGTTTTTCATTTGTTTTCTTACTCGTTTTACTTTTTTATTCTTTATTTCTCATTAAAATAAATAAAGGTCAAGTTTATGGACTTGAGTACAACCATCCTCCAAATCAAAGGAAAAACTTTATTTGAAGGTTAAAGTATTTTGGAAGCAGGTAAGTCTCTTGTCTAACATTGTTAAGGAAATTTTTTTTACAAACTTAACTTATGTGCTACATGCTACTTGATCTGGTGGTGATGAGCGTATACACATACACTAAGGCTATGCGTTATTTGGGGAAGTTTAAAGCTTCTTTATGCCTTAGTTGGTTTTTGGTTCTTCTTGACTTATGATTTACTTTATTATGTAACTACCTGAGGTTAATTATCATGCTAAGAATCATGTATTAGCCTATGACATCTTATTTGGGCGTGATGGGTTATTCTTGTTATTGTTGGTATAACTGATTTAGTTGTAATCATACTTTATATCATGAACACATATTCACATATTTATTTATCATGCACATGTTCATCCTATTGGCTATTTCTTGAGCATATACGTACATCCTTGGAGGTGGAGATCTTAATACAAATTGATATGATTATGGCACATTGAGACATTATGAGTAGATTGACATTGTTATGGCATGGTGATTTATGCAGTGTGGTTATTGTGATATTGATATATAATGGAAAGATGAATTTTTATGTGGCTCTTAGATATGGATCTATCAAAGTCAGGTAGTTACCCATGTTACATTAGGCCTGTGAGCATAGATGATTTGTCAGTCGTGTTGCAGCACGTGGGATGTGCTAGATCATCTTGGAGTACATGGATATGCTGGATATTAGTTATGATTGAGTCTTGAGCGGGCATAATCATCCTAGACTCATGTAGAAGCATTCATATAGGTTTTAATTAGTGCATATCATTTCTATATGCGAACACGAAAATTAAATTATGCTTTGGCTATCTTATTTGAGAAGCATGCTTATCTCATCATTGATTTGTGCACCTTTTTGTTATATCTGTTATTTTTGGTTGTTTTATATAATTTCATGCTATTATGAACTGTTCAGACTGTGAAGGTGAGTATCATATATTTTTAAACATCTTGCTACTACTTCTTCGAGATGTTACTTGATACTTATTGAGTACACGCAATTTTTGTACTCATAATTTTGCATATTTTTATATAGATCTTGGTATCGATCTCAGCATCATTCAAGAGGGCGTTTAGTAGTTAGACCTAGGGACTTCGTGGTAAGCTGTTGTACATGGTTCACATCTTATGGAGTTCCCTTCTCTTCATTTATACTGTTAATCTGCTACAAATAGGACTCTTGTTTTATAAGACTCAGTTGTATTATTCTTAGTAGATCATGACTTCGTACTACTGGGGTTTGAGAGTTTCTTGTGTAGTTTTCGTATTTGATTGATTATGTGAGACTTATTTATATTTTATCTAAATCATGACAACAAACTTTCTTTCTATTGTCTTAATTTGATTGATTATGAATGTTGGCCTACCTAGCGGGTTGGGTTAGGTGTCGTCACGGTCATTGTGAAATTTGGGATTATGAGACAGATATTACCTTTGGGATGCCATTGAAGTTATTCTAGCTTTTGTAATAACTGGGCCGGTTGTTTCGATATGTTAGCCTCATTTCCCTTATTTGATGCTTTATATATGTGTATTTTTTGTTATTTGACTTGCAAAAACAGTTGGTTTGGTTTTGGGGAAGTTTTGGATTGAATCGGGATACTTAATTCTAAGGTTTGGAAGTTTAAGTTGTGAAGATTGGTCGAAGCTTGCTTTTTGTATAGACAACCCCATAATGGTGTTTAGATGGTTCCAATAGGTTTGTACGGTGATTTTAGACTTAGGAATATTTTTGAATTCAGATTTGGAGGTTCCTAGGTTGATTTGTTTCTATTTGACGAAAGTTCGAAAGCTGAAGGTTTGGAAGGTTCATAGGTTTGACCGGGAGTTGACATTATTGATATCAGATTCGTATTGTTGTTTAGATAGTGGGAATATGTCCGTTATATCATTTGGGAATTGGGTGTAAAATTTGAGGTCATTCCGAGTTGGTTAGACGTGGTACGACATTAATTTTGGAAAGCTGAAAGTTGATTAGTTCCTTAGGCTTGAATTGATGTGCGATTCGTGGTATTTATGTTATTTTTTATGATTTGAGGAGTCAAGTAGGTCCGTGTTATATTTTGGGGTTTGTTGGGTTGATTGGATGAGGTCCCTAAGGTCTCGGGTATGTTTCGGATGCAGGTCTGGTGTTATCGCACCTACGAGGTTCTTTCCACAGGTGCGAGTTGGAAGAAGTGAACCTGGAGCCACATATGTGGAGTTAGGCTGGTTGGGACAGTGTTCGTAGATGCGAAAGGTATGTTTCACAACCCAAAATTCACCTAGTCGTGATGACACCTAAACCCAACCTGCGAGATAAGCCAAAAAATAGTCAACACAATTCTAATGAAGATCATAAATAGTAAATAACTAAAATAGCCGAGTTTTCATAAAAACAATTCCAAGGATTGGCAGTACAAGTCATGAGCCACTACGATTTAGATTTACAAAGCTGGTACGAAAATAATACAACATTTATTTGAAATATACATAAACTACAAATGCAAAACTACCAAGAACAAGTGATAGCTATAGCTGGAAAAGTATGTACATCTTCAACGCCAGCTCTCGCCATGCATAGCAACTCTGCTCCATGATCTGCACGCAAGGTGCAGAAGTGTGGTATGAGTACAACCGATCCCATATACTCAATAAATAACAAACCTAACCTCGAGTTGAAAGTAGTGACGAGCTAGGAAGATGGTCAGTGTCCAACACTAATGATCAATAGCAACACATGATATAATAATGACAATAAAATCAAACAATGCAAGAGATATCATATTCAGCTCATTCAAAAACACGAAAAATTAGGCATGCTTCCCCAAGTATAACGGTCAAAGTCTAAATCTTTCTCCGAAATTAGTAAAACATGAGTTTAACAAGGAACTATGATTTTTCCAAACATTCAAAAATAGATAAGACATTTCATTACCATCTAGCATGAGGAAAAATACATCTCTATGCCTACATATCAAATGAATATGTCTAGTCAATAATATCACAGTGAAATCATCAAGTACACTCACTCTCAGCACACTGAAGGTGCCTGGCATAATGCCCTTCACCGTCACACACACAATCACTCAGGGTTGTAGGGGTAACTGGCACAAATTCCCCTCACCAAAGGACATACATATGAACAAGCATGCGCTCGCTGTAACATAAGACTCCGAAAGGGAAAATCTTGGACCAAGCGCTAATCAATAATCAATATAACTGTTGCGATGTGCAACCCAATCCAAATATCAATTCGCTGCGGCGTGCAACTCAATCCAAATACCAATCCGTTACAGCGTGCAACCCGATCCAAAATATCAACCTGTTGCGGTGTGCAACCGATCCAAAATATCAATCTGTTGCGGCATGCAACCTGATCCAATATATCAATCTGTTGCGGCGTGAAACCCAATCAAAATATCAATAACAATATGGCTCTATGGCCCACATCAGTCATCAATGGCTCAAGTCTAAGTTAACCACATCTCACAGTATTTAGTTAAACATTATTATACATATGGGATATCAACAACATGTGAAAGATCACAATAAGAATCTATTGAGATAGAGATATCATAAACATATATAGTATCATGAGAAAGAGTATGTCTATAAATCAAGCAAATAGCTCAAAAACAAAAAGAAGGGCCCTATCATGTCTCATATAAATAGCACATAGCCTAGACATAATCCGTAATATGAATCATAGCTCAAATAATCATACCAGTAGAGAAAGCACAGATATAATGAGGCATGATAGCAAAATAAGTCCCATAATAGTGTAAAGTCTACCCGGATCATGAATACCTTGGTGCGCGCACACACACCCGGTACCTAGCACGCGCGTCACACCCAACACATCTCAAATATCATAGTTCTAGGGGATAATTACTCTTAGATCTAAGTTTAGATATGTTACTTAACTCGAACAAACCAGACAATACCGAACAAGCCAAAAAAATGATCTAGAAATGTATCCCGCGCGAATCAACCTCTGAACGACTCAAAACTAGCCAAAAGCAATTCAAAACATCAAATAATATTGCAGGAAACAAACTGAAACGATAAAGATTGAATCTTTAATCAAATATTCAAAATCAACCAAAATGCCAACCCGTACATGTACCTAAGAACCCAAAAAAACTCACAAATTCCGACAACCTATTCGAATACGAGTCCAACCATACAATTTTCATCCCAATTCGACTCCGAATCGATGTTCAAATCTCAACTTTCCACTTTAGAAAAGTTTGGCAAAAACCCACATTTTCTTCTTTAAGATTCCTTGATTTAGAGAAAAACTCAGTGATAGATTCATGTTGTAATTATAAATTCGAGTTAGGCTTACTTACCCCCAATGAAGTAGATGAAAACTCCCTAAAAGTTGCCTCTTCTCGAGCTCCAAAACCTAAATGAGAAAAAGTAACTAAATTTTGAAATAAGTAAAAACACAGAGATTTAGTGAAGAGGCAAAATTTCGAGTATCATGTTCGAGTATAAGTACTATCGAAAGAATCTATCACTGATGATTCTTTGAATTGTAATCGTGCAACAAGATAGTACTTATTCTCGAGCCTCGATTCTTTGAAGTAAAAACCTTATAAGTTCAACACGATACTTACAAGATTACATTCTAGATAGCTTTTTGAATCATTCAATTTGGCCTTAAAATGAGGGAGATATGATGTTTTGAAATTTTGAAGGAAGTCTAAAAATTTCAGGGACATAATCGGTTTTTTCGGAATTATTTACACCAGAAAATCTATAATCGTAAATTCTTCGTTTTAGCACCCAAAACCCATTGGGAACCTTCCAGACACAAACCATATATGAATTTCAATAGTAAGACACGTTACGAACCTGCTCGCACACTCAAAACACCAAAAAGAGGTCACCTTGACCCGTTATAGACCATGGTCAAATGCCAAATCCTAACTTAACTAATCTCTCAACCAATGATCCAAAATACATCCGAGCCCCTCGAAACCCCATCAAATCATACCAACAAGTACAAAAAAATTATCCAAACTTATCCAAAGAATCAAAACATCCACGAGAATATCATCACAAAGAATCGAGGCTCAAACTAAATAGAATTTCTTTTAAGTTGTTAAATCTTCATTCCTCCAAAAAAGTGTGTGAATCACACTTACACACTTCGGATTACTTCAAAACTTTGCACACAAGTTCAATCCAACTATGTAAACCTACCCAAAGTCTCGTAACACCAATTGGAGTCCAATAATAGCAAAGTCAACTCTTGGTCAAAATAGATAAACTCTTAAGTTATTCAAATTGCCAACTTTCGACAACTAGTGTCGAATTCTTCTAGCAACCTCCAAAAACAAACCCGAACATACGTACAAATAAAAAAAATATCATACAAACCTATCAGAACAATCAAAATCCGATTCCTAGAATAATCAAAATCTGATTCCTAGTCCGTTTACCCAAAAGTCAAACCTTGGTCAACTTTTTCAATTTAAAGCTTCCAAATCGAGAGCTATTCTTCTAAATCAATCCTGAACCACTCAATACCAAAACCAACCATTCATGCAAGTCATAATACATCACATGAATCTACTCAAAATGTCAAACCACTGAACAGAATGTCAATTCTCAAAACGACAATTGGATCGTTACATTCTCTCCCACTTAAACACGTGATCCTCCTCGAACGTACCATGAGTTGTTCCAAAGGCGTGAAATCCCTTTATAAACCCACCATACACATACCCATAAGTGATCCCACATCACCTAAACCTATATAAGCCTGTCAACACAACCAACTGAAGATTCTTTCTTCAACCTTAATATATCAACCATAGACCCAAATTCCAGCATTCCAAATTCCTGATACGATCTGATTCTCGCATGTACATATTATATCTATCTCAACAAGCTGCAGAAAATCATAAATATGTTCCCAATATATAACCACATGACGTAATCCCATCGCTCATGTGTTTGTAGAATATCTCTGACCACTAGAGTTGCTCATTACCAATTCTGGTATCGACAACATACATCATATCAGAAAAAATCTTGTTCTAAACCTTTGAACACTTCAAATGACGAAAGAAACATGTAAAAAATCATAATCACTCGCCGGATCAGCAAGTCACGGAGCTCTCTCACTTGATAAGGATCATTACCTAATTATGAGCTGACTAATGACATTCTTATCCCAACACACTTATCCAAGACCAACTGCACTAATCCTAAGTCCAATGATCTCATCTCATCCATTACAATCTATTGACCGGCAAGCCACACCAAATACCACCTAATTACATACGACACAATTCGTACCCATCAAGCAACAACTCAAATATAACTGAAGATGGAAAAATGATGCAGGCCAGCCTGATCAAGCTACGTTTGTGCCTTCGGGACCATTTACGAGGAGTCAAGCTACGAAGATTCATGATATCCACTTAATGGTAATGAAGAGCCATGATTGCACAATGATGGAAGAAGCGGGCAGCATGTTGGATAACACAAGAAAGGTGTTGATTAGCCTTGGAGAAGGAGGGTCGTGCACTAGTTGAGGCCGAGAACTCAATGAACGCTTCAACTAGCTCTTATTAGTTATTGTGCGTACTTAGTCTTGACTAAGACAATGGCACTTATTTGGCCCTGCGTGGTCACTGGACATTTAGCCAAATTATTAGCCTTTTTATCTAGTTATTCCTTTCCTAGTTGTTTTAGGTTAAGGGCTCATCCTATATAAGCCTCAAGACTATATTATTTTCAGCACCTTACCATTATCCTCCCATTGATCAAGCAATTTTCAAGTCCTTAGTTGTCTTGAGGGTTGTTTGCATAGTATAGGTCCTCCTTGGCTTCATCAAGAAGGTAAGTAGACTAATTCCTACTTATAGTCTTGGTAGATCATTGAGTATCTTGATTTTATCTTATTTTCTTGCATTCTTAGTTTAATATTGCATCATTTAGTATGAGAGCTTGAAAAGAATTTATTTTTACAACCCCAGTTCTTCGTGCCGTAGTTTTAGGTTTCTAGTTTAGTGTTCTTGAATTTCATTTTTGATATAAAAAAAACGTGAAAAGAAGAGAAACAGTCGTGAATTGATTGTTGGTTGAAGTTGTTATCACATCTAGGGTTGAAATCTTGAAGTTCTTGATTGTTAAAAGTCGTTCTTGAAACCCTAGGTTGGAGTCTGGGTTGAAATCTTGAAGTTCTTGATTGTTAAAAGCCGTTCTTGAAACCCTAGGTTGGAGTCTTGAGTTTTTTCTTGAAAACGTTTTGCATATGGTGCATTCTTGAATAATTCTAGAAGTGTATTGAATTGTTAGATGATTTGTCCATTGTTCTTGGAAGAAAGGACTTGAATTGTTAAAGAACAAATAGGGCAGCAACACCTTGATATAGTGGATGTGTATTAGACCGTTCTTGACTTGTTTTGCATTGAATTTTTTATTTTCTTTGACATCAACTTGTTGTTCTTGAATTAATTCACATAGTGAACTGTTTGAACCTTGAATTCATAAGCATCCACACGTTTAATCTTGGAGTTGAGTTGCTGAAATTTTTGAGGGTGTAAGAGCTTGGGATAGGCGTCTAGGAGAAGGAAAACGATAAGAAACCCTAAGCCTAGTTTAAGAGAGAAACAACTCCCATTCCAAAAAGGAGAAGTTTACCCATTTTATTCCAAAAAAGGGAAAATGTTTTTCCTTTAGGTTTAGGAGTAGAGGGGCAGCTGATCCTAAGGGAAAAGGGAGAGGGAATTCACCGAAAGCAAGGAGAAAAAGGAAAAAACTTATCCCATTCTGAAGGAGAAGCTAGTGGCGCCTACTAAGGGTTTAAATTCAAAACATTTCTCCAGAATTTCCTTATTTCTTTGATTGCACTACTTCTAATTAGTAATTCTTAGATAATATTTCTGCTTAAGCTAATTACTAATTTTTGAGCTTGAAGAATTTTGTGCTAAAATTCAGAATTTCCACTTTCGTAGTTAATTCTTGGCTTCTCGTGCTCACTTTAAAAGCTGTCCGCCTATAGAGTCGCATAAATTCACTCACCCCAAAGAGAACTAATGAACTTGTGAGCTTGAAAGGTCATTGAGGAACTTGATCAATTAGAGGAAGCCATTTTGAGGATAAGTTTGAGAGATCCTACCAAAAAAAATTGAGTGAACCAGAGTGTCATTCAAAAGTGAGGGAGTGGGTGAGGTATTTTACTAACCATAATGCATTCTCTAGTCTTGTTTATTTTGCAGGTACATGGCTACTGAAGGAAACAAGGTCATGGCCGACATCACTTTAGCTGAGCTCTTGGCTGAAGTAAGGGCAATTTGCACCCGAATGGAGAACTTTGAAAAATCCGCTAGTACTCAGAAAAATGCCGGGGAAGGTACTATTGATGGTTCCACCGTAAGACTTGAACAATTTGCGGAGATGGCTCATCAACAAGAGTTGAGGGATAGATGTGCTCACAATGTAAGAACTTTGGGAATTCCCCGGGGTACTATACCACCATTAATGCCAGCCCGGAGAAATGTGGAGGCCCGCCGAGAAAATAAGGGCAGCCGGTGAGGATGATCAACCCAAGTTTGAGGAGTTTGATGATGACGATCTAGGGTAGCGAGACCCGAGGGTGAGACAACCATATGGGGTCCGTGACCATGTGGGAAGACGTGGTTTTGACTGTGGTCCTAGAGGGGGGCTTGGAGGTTTTGGTGGAAGGAATTTAGAGCCTGAGTTCGATGAACATGCTGAATATTATGAGGGATTTCAACCAGCTAGTGGTGGCCGTGAAAATGGCCGTGATAATGGCTTAAACACTGTCAAGGTTACTATCCCTGTGTTTAAGGGAACTAGTGATCCTGACCTGTTTCTAGAGTGGAAACGTCAAGTTGAGAGGATATATAAAATCAATGATATGATCGAGGAAAAGAAATCTATGTATGCCATCGCTGCCTTTGAGTCCTATGCTTCTACTTGGTGGGAGGCCGAGAAAAGATCGAGAGCTAGACATAATCAGCCCGCACGCATAACATGGAGAGAATTGAAGCAACTAATGACTCGTAAGTATGTCAACCAAAAACATAAATAAGAGCAACACTGGAGGTTATATGACTTGAAACAATGGATGAAATACATGGAAGAATATTATGATGACCTTGAGAAAATCCACCTATCACTTGCCATGGAAGACGAAGAAGAGGATGAGGCTATTATACGATTCAAGAATGGGTTGAATCGTGACATATCCAATCAGTTGAGGCTACACGCATTTGTTGCTCTTCATGATGTACTCCAAGCTATCGTTGAAGCTAAAAAGATGATTAAAAAAGACAAGGCAGCTCGCTATAGAGGAAGTTCTAATTCTACTTCCATGCGTCGAGACAAGGAATGGAGAACGCCGAGCCCCGGTGGAGCAAATGTGAGCCGCGAGGTGAAAAGGCCAGCCGAAAAGGTGACGCTTAAAAATAATCCTAAGGGGTCCGGAGGTAACTCTAAAACTCAACTTAATTCTCCTAGTGCATCTTCCTTTCAATGTAATAAATGTAAAGGTTATAGGCATTTCGCTAAGCACTATCATACGCGAAAGACCATGTTTATTCTTGATGGTGGCACTGTTTGTGAGGTAGAGAGTGATGAGGATATTGGGGAGATGAGGGGGCTGATTTGGTTGGGTGTGACGAAGAGGTAGTGGAAGATGAGGGAGTGAATATGTTCTTAGTGGTGAGTAAGAACTTGAGTACCATGAGTGTAAAGGAGGAAGGATATGTGCAGCGTGAGAACTTGTTTCATGCTAGATGTAGCATGAAGGGAAAGTTGTGCTCGATGATAATTGATTAGGGTAGTTGCACTAATGTAGTGAGTTAGACGCTGGTGACTCAACTTACCCTACCCACGTTAAAACATCCCCATCCCTATAGGTTGCAGTGGTTGAGTGAGTGTAGTGAGTTAAAGGTAGTAAAGAAAGCGCTTATTAAATTTAAGGTGGGAGCTTATCAAGATGAGCTCATGTGTGATATAGTGCCTATGCAGGCTAGCCATTTATTGTTGGGCAGGCCTTGGTAATTTGATAGGTGTGTCGTTCATGATGGCAAGGCCAATAATTATATGGCCAAGCTAGAGGGCACGAGTTATACACTCAAGCTCTTGACACCTAAACAAGTTAGTGATGATTACAAGCGCATGCAAGAGCTGAAAGAAGAAGCTAAAGCTAAGTCTCCTATGGGGACTAAACCTGAGGCCGTAGACACTACCAACACATCAACCCTGCCAGGTAATATTTGTGCCATGATGCAACCAGGTGAGTATTTACGATGTAATGATAGTTCTAAACTGTTAATTTGCCTAGTTCATAAGGGTGTTTACTTAAGTTCTAATGATGAAGTTTCTACTAACATTCACCCCTTGCCTAGTGTTGTTGATGATGTTTTGCAGGAATATGTGGACATGTTTCCCGAGGAGATGCCGAGTGGACTGCCTCCGTTGAGGGGGATAGAACACCAAATCAACTTTGTTCGGGGTTCACAAATCCCTAACAAACTATCCTATCGAAGCAACCCGCAAGATACCAAGGAGTTGCAACGGCAAGTGGACGAGCTATTAGCTAAGGGGCTGGTTCGTGAGAGTTTGAGCCCGTGTGCTGTGCCCGTGATCTTGGTTCCAAATAAGAATGGTACATAGAGAATATGTGTGGATTGTCGTGCAGTTAACAAAATAACGGTAAAGTATCGTCATCCCATCCCTAGATTAGATTACATGCTAGATGAGTTAAGTGGTTCAAGTGTGTTTTCTAAAATTGATCTTAGGTCCGGTTACCACCAAATCCGTATGAAACCGGGTGATGAGTGGAAGACCAAGTTTGGTATGTACAAATGGTTGGTGATGTATTTTGGTCTTTCCAATGCACCTAGTACGTTTATGCGACTAATGAACCATGTACTTAAGCCGTTCATTAATAAGTTTGTGGTCGTCTATTTTGATGATATTCTGATTTATAGCCGAATTTTAGATGACCATGTTGATCGCTTAAGGCAAGTACTCGATGTATTGAGGGCTGAAAAGCTCTATGTTAATTATAAGAAGTGTGCCTTTTGTGTGGAGAGAGTTGTTTTTCTGGGATTTGTAGTAAGTGCTAATGATGTTGAGGTAGATGAATCTAAGGTTGAGGCTAATAGAGATTGGCCTACTCCTACTACTGTTTCGCATGTTAGGAGTTTCCATGGTCTAGCTAGTTTCTATAGATGTTTTGTTAGGGACTTTAGCACCATAGTAGCACCACTCACTGAGTTGGTGAAGAAAGACCAGCCCTTTGTGTGGGGAGAGCCTCAAGAGAAGGCTTTCCAAGAGCTAAAATATAGGCTTAGTTCTGCCCCATTACTACAATTACCTAATTTTAGCAAGGCATTTGAAATTGAGTGTGACGCCTCAGGGGTGGGAATTGGAGGTGTTCTCATGCAAGATAGGAAGCCTATTGCCTATTTCAGTGAGAAGTTGAATGGGGGTGGCTTGCATTACTCTACGTATGACAAGGAGTTGTATGCCCTCGTGAGAGCTCTAGCTCATTGGCAGCACTATCTATGGCCTAAAGAGTTCGTAATTAGGAGTGATCATGAGTCACTCAAACATCTTAGGGGCCAAGAGAAGTTGAAAAAAGGCATGCCAAGTGGGTTGAGTTCATTGAGAGTTTCCCTTACGTAATTCATTACAAGAAAGGAAAGGAGAATGTAGTGGCTGATGCGCTTTCTAGGAAGTTTGCTTTGGCTACCACATTAACATCTAGGCTGATGGGTTTTGAGAGTATTAAGTCTATGTATATGCATGACCCCAAGCTTAAGAGTATGTGTGACGCCATAGCTAGTGGGCAGCGAGTAGAGAAATATCAATGGCATGATGGTTACCTTTTTAAGAAGGGGAGAGTTTGTATACCCGAGTCTTCATGGCGCGAGTTGCTGGTGTGTGAGGCACATTTTGGGGGCTTGATGGATCACTTTGGGGTAGATAAGACCTTGGCTATATTAGGGGAGCAATTTCATTGGCCTAAGATGAGGCGTGATGTTGAGCGTGTTTGTGGAGCTTGTTTAGACTGCAAACGGGCTAAATCTAGGTCTAGTAATCATGGTTTGTACACTCCCTTACCCGTCCCTACTAGTCCTTGGGTAGATATTTCTATGTATTTCGTGATGGGGCTGCCTCATTCTAGGGGTGGTCATGATAGTATTTATGTGGTTGTTGATAGGTCCTCTAAGATGGCTCATTTCATTCCTTGTAAAAAATGTGATGATGCACAACATGTTGCTTCCTTATTTATTGCTAATGTGTTAAAGCTGCATGGTGTGCCTCATACTATTATTAGGGATAGGGATGCAAAGTTTTTGAGTCACTTTTGGAAGTACTTGTGGGGTGCTTTTGGCACGAAACTGCTTGTTTTCTACGTCTCATCATCCACAGACTGACGTCAGACTGAGGTTGTTAACCGAGACCAAAGGTAAGGCGGGGACGTGGGCTGTTATATTGCCTATTATGGAGTTTGCTTATAATAGAACTGTGCATAGAATGACTAGCATAACTCCATTTGAATGTGTTTATGGCTTTAATCCCTTGATTCCATTTGATCTTACTCTTTTGCCAAGAGATGAAGCCATTAGTGTTGATGGTGAAAATCGGGCAGCCGTGTTGCTCGAGTCGCATGCTAAGGTGAGGAAGAAGTTTGAGGAAGCATATGAGAATGTGGCGACCAAGAAGAATAAAGGGAGGAAAAAGCTGGACTTAGAGAAAGGTGATTGGGTTTGGATGCGCTTCTGAAAAGGAGAGGTTCCCGAACCAAAGGAAGGGGAAGCTAGCCTCGCGAGGAGATGGTCCATTCCAATTGCCCTGCAAAAGATCAATAACAACGCCTATGTTATAGAACGTTCAACATTTCAGACTTAATTCCTTGTGTTGTAGGTAGTGCCGCTTTGAGAGATGATGATGGCTCGATTTCGCGGACGAAATCTTCTCAAGAAGGGGAGGATGATGCAGGCCAGCCACATCAAGTTATATTCGTGCCTTCGAGACCATTTACGAGGAGTCAAGCTAAAGAGTTTCATGATATCCACTTAATGATGATAAAGAGCCATGATTGCGCAATGATGGATGAACCGGGCAGCATGTTGGATAAGACAAGAAACGCATTTATTAGCCTTGGAGAAGGAGGGTCGTGCATTGGTTGAGGCCTTCCTTTCCTAGTTGTTTTAGACTAAGGGCTCATCCTATATAAGCCTCAAGACTACATTATTTGTAGCACCTTACCATTATTATTAAGAATAAAAATTGGCAGCTTTGTGCTCTCCAGAACTCATTGTGTGAACTTGTCCAATACTTGGTGTGAATCAACATTGAACTTGTTCCTCCCATTGATCAAGCAATTTGCAAGTCCGTAGTTGTCTTGAGGGTTGTTTGCATAATATAGGTCCTCCTTGGCTTCATCAAGAAGGTAAGTAGACTAGTTCCTACTTATAGTCTTGGTAGATCATTGAGTGTCTTGCTTTTATCTTGTTTTCTTGTATTCTTAGTTTAATATTGCATCAAAAGAGAACTAAATGACAGAACTATCTGACAAGTCAAACAAGTACAACCCCCAACAGTACCATACTATGGATCCATCCCACAAGGGAGAAGAAAAACATACGAGAACCACAAATAGTCTTATCCTAACATAACCTTGTTGCGGCACGTAGCCCGGTCCAAACATAATCCACATGGCATATCCATCGAGCCGTAATGCTCACATTTAACAATCACATGTGTATCAACATCAAACACGCAAAATGCATGATCATAACCATGAAGAGCGGATAGCACCAAATACCACAGACGGGAAGCCATAACCAAGACGCAATAAGCAACTCAACACCCCAAGAGCTATCTCACTCGAATCTCGCCACAAGACCTAAAGGAAATCACATCATATGTGTAAATAGTCAAGAAGTCTCATAACCCATCGTAGAATAACAGAGTAACCCCTGGAACATATTAAGACATGAATGAGATCAACTCTAGCCGTTGACTCACTCCCAGCAATAGTTGTGCTGAGTAAGCAAATCCCACCCGATGCAGATACACATTCTCATTAGGCCTACCAATGGGCACGAAAATCAACTCCGATCATCCATAAATAGGTAAATAACCTTCCAAAAGTCTACAGTAACCTAACCATAACACATACAATCAACCATCAAACTCTTAATATACATTCACCCTGCAACTAAGGAACAATCTGCCTCTATGAACTCCCAGTCTCCAAATCCCAAGAATACATGAATCTCTATATCTGATCCTAACTCCACCACTCAATGATTGACACATCCCTAATACATAATAAACTCACGAGAAACACTTTCCATGAGCCACGTAGAAAAATCTGAACATCAGTAGTCATCAACCAGGCATTACCGTGCTGCCAGTCAAGCATCTGCAAGTTAAAGCACAATGCATCTTCTGAAATACGTACCCTTCTAATGTGTTTCCAGATAGTGCAAGCATTTTTCTAAGCATCTGAAACCGTCAGTGCCATCTAGAACTCATGACTTACCTTTCGAAACTGGACCGCAAACTTGTACATGCAAACCTCAGTCCCACACGTTGCACCGCATCTAGCATGCCATCATATAAAAACACAAGAATCTCATTATTAGCTATGCATCACAAGTAGGATAGACACTCCATCACCTAAGAATCTTCCACTTGACCCCATCTAGAAAAAAGATCACAACGCGCAACATACTCCTCATACCGGTAGAAGACATCTGTCTCAAGCCGTGGTCAACACCATCAAAAACTCTTCGAAACCCATTAGAACAAAACCAAGCCATCAAAAGTTAATCCCTCTAACTCAACCAAGTCATGCAGATCACCCAAATCAAGAGTATATCAACAAAACACCTGTAGAATCTCACCACACCCAAGGAATCGATCACTTCTATTACTATGTTGACCCAAACAACTACCAAGCTGACCTATTTCTTCGAGTTCCTCTCTACTTGCCTTCAGCGTAGCACTTCTCCTTGCCAGTACACTACGATCATTAACCCCACACTCACCCCAAGAGATCCTAGCATGAAACAGCATCATCTTAAGGTCCATAAGCCATTGTATTCCTCTTAAGAATCCAGTAGTACCACAACCAAGACACTCACTCTGAAAAGGCCTTCTATGAATTTGAATCTGTTTCTTTAACCTCTCTAATAATGAAATGTATAATCACTAATGATATAGAAATATAGCAAGTCTCAGCACCATCCAATACAAATCTCAGATCTTAGCCATATAAAAATACAAAAAATCCTCAAATACTATATATGAATCTTGAACTCTTTAGAACCTTCTCGAGAGTCATCCACTCTGCCCTAATCTCCACTGCACCGCCAAAACGAGCCGAACGACTTGTGATCCACTAACACACACACCGCTAAAGAAGTAACCCCACTATTTGCAATAGTGTGAATCCCTTCTCCTTGCACACCACATCCACCACGAATAACAACCCCAATCACTCCAAGATTTTCATATATCCAAAAAGTGTAATACATCATGCATCTGGAAATTTTTCCTTCCCTGCACTAACCTCGAAGCCAGCCCCCTTCAAGTCGTAATTGATCCACAATATGCCTCAGACAAAAACTAACATAACACACGACCATGCAAACTGATCGTCAATAGAAGACTCCTCCATTTGGCTTGAAGCCAATGAATATAACAACCAATAACCAACAATACCCTTACTCCATAACTGTCATAACTCCACACTGCAATTCAACTAAATCCTTCATACGCTTATGTAGCACCAGCCATAGAATACCTCAAATCTTCTACTAAGAGTATATCCATCCTCGTGACAGTTGTGCAAACTCCTTCAAGCAATCCGAACTCAAATTGTAGCACATACACACCCCGCTAATAGAAAGGAAATTCTTTATAGAAACATCATAGGGATCACACAACCTCAGAACATCCCACAGGAGATAACCCACCTTCTTAGCCTCAAACTGGCATTTTTCTATGCCCTTTCATAGTGACAACCACTATGCAATCACTAAATATTCGCGAGTCTTAACTCGTCAACAAGACATAAGAATGTACTTAATTCCACAATGAACAATTGAGAGATCCACCAACGTATTGACATCCCGAGATTATACCGCACATCCAGAAAACATCCATAGCCCTTTCACATCCCAAGCAAAATTTTTCTCGTCGCATCCATACCATATATGCACCTTCTACAGTCACATAATACTCATCATATAGCAATTCAATCACTCTCTAAGCCATCAATCCAACTCATAGGGGCACAGCACATACTCACACAACTGAAATCACCGAGCCCAAGCTACAATCTAAAAATGGCCTCAAGTCCTCAAGACTAGCCTATTACACAAAGAACACATTACGCACCACATCCATAACATCAACAATTCGTCGAGGCATAGCTAATACCGAGTGCTCAACATAACATAAGATTGGATGGAAGGAATTAAAATAGATATGCTTTAAGCTAAATCAATATCACACGATAAGAAAAGAAAGATGGGAAATTTTCCTACATGTCATGTAGCCTCTCGTAGATAAGTATGGATGTCATCATACCGATCTGTAAGACTCTGCTAGACACTTGCTCATGACTCGTAGAACCTATAAACCAAAAGCTCTGTTACCAACTTGTCACGATCCAAAATCCATCTAGTCGTGATGGCACCTAACCGAACTCACTAGATAAGCCAAACAATAGTCAACACAACTCTAATGAAGATCATAAATAATTAATAACTGAAATAGCTAAGTTTCCATAAAAAATCCCAAGGATTGGTAGTGCAAGTCATGAGCCACTAAGATTTAGTACAAAATTGGTACGAAAATAAATACAACATGTGTTTGAATTATACATAAAAAAGAGTACGAATGCAAAACTACCAAGGACAAGTGGTAGCTATATCCAAAAAAGTAGGTACATCTTCAATGCCAACTCCCGTCATCTACAACAACTCTGGTCCAAGATCTACATGCAAGGTGCAGAAGTGTAGTATGAGTACAGCCGACCCCATCTACTCAATAACTAACAAACCTATCCTCGGGTTGAAAGAGTGTTGAGCTCAGAAGATGGTCAGTGTCCAACACCAATGATCAATAACAACACATAATACAATGATGACAGTAGAATAAAACAATTCAAGAGATATCATATTCGACTAGTTCACACATATGAAAAATTAGGCATGCTTTCCCTGGTATACCAGCCAAAGCTCAAATCTTTCTCCGAAATCAATGAAACATGAGTTTAACAAGTAACTGTAATTTTTCCAAACTTTCAACAACAGGTAAGTCATTTCATTACCATCTAGCATGAAGAAAAGTACATCTCTATGCCTACATGTCAAATGAACATGTGAAGTTAATAACAACACAGTGAAATCATCAAGCATACTCACTCTCAGCACACTCAAGGTACTTGGCACAATGCCCCTCATCAATATATATATATATATATCACTGTGTCTGCGCTCATTGTAATATCAAACTCCGAAAGGGAAAATCCTGGCGTAAGCGCTAATCAATAATTAATATAATCATTGCAACGTGCAACCCGATCTAAATATCAGTCTGTTACGGTATACAACCCGATCCAAATATCAATATGTGTGCAACCCGATCCAAAATATCAATCCATTGTAGCGTGTAACCCGATCAAAAATATCAATCCTTTACGGTGTCCAATTCGATCCAAAATATTGATCCGTTGTAGCGTGCAACCTGATCCAAATATCAATCACAATACGGCTGTATAGCCCATATCATTCGCTCTAGCAATAAATATAGTGATAATTTGATTCTTCATCGCCATAGTAAGTAGGAGAGAAAAATCAAATTAAATTCTTCGTTTTTACAAAAACCTTACAAAATAAAATACGAGTAAGCTTGTGACACGTTCACTAAAAAAATCCTTTGGAGCCAATCATTTAGGCGCCACACTGTTTCATTCAATTTCTTTGTCATAAAGAAAGGGAAGAAAATGTTTTTTTGATCAATCGCCTGAACCTGCCTTTCTTTCTTTCCTAGGAGGGGAAGCGGATAGGCCGATGGTAGGGAAGGCTAGCACACATCATTTCTCTCAGAATAAGAGAGTTTCACAACGAGTCCAGCTTGTCGTGACCCTAATGACTTGTTTCCAATCCACTTTCCGGCCTCATATTAGAATGGAAAACTGGAGCATTTTTTCATCGGTGGATGAAGAATTTTAATTTTTGGTTGACCATGTTCTCAGAAAAAAAAAAGATACTTTTGAGAAATGATGGGCACGACTGAAGTGTTATTTATTTAAGAGAGAATGGGGAGTGAACCGAATTCCGTTTCCTTTCTTTGGGGGCTTTCGGGCCCCTCTCGATCTTTTTCTACATTGAGAAGGGGGAAAGAGATATTCATTACGGGTTGGTTATTTGTCAGCACCGGTTTAGCTTACGATGTGTTTTAAAGCCCTCGGCTAAACGAGTATTTTACAGAGAGCTAACAAGGAATTCCATTAATAACTGGCCGTTTTGATCCTTCGGAACAACTCAATGAATTTAGTAGATTGTATTAGGAGGCTACTGAGCTTCTTGTCTTCCATCTTTCTTAATTGTGGGGTCCGCGCAACAAGAACAAGAGTTCTCAATTGGAGAAAAGTTCATTTTCCAAGGTAGCAACCGATTCTAGTAATAAGATATTCTTTAATAGAATTGGTTCTTCTTTCTCTCTCCTTTCTTCTAGAGGAATTGAGTCCTTCATTTCGTTTGTAGGAGATGAAAGCATTGTTATCAGTGGATGGCGACTTATTTTGCAAACATGTCCTTTTCTCGATGTATATACACCTTGCAGGGATTCCAGTTTCAAAGCGAGTTCTTGACCAGTTGGAAAAAACGAATATTAAGAAGCAGAAAATCTTTCTGGAAAGAAGTAAGAAGCTGATTGTAATATTGTAATGGCCAATAGGTAAATTTCGATAAGATCAATATAACAAAGATATATCTTTTTGATCAGAGGTTGAATCGATCATCAGAAGACGAATCAGGCTAAAAATTAGTATACATTCTGGGAAAATCAAACTTCCATCGAAGAGAAGCAAATGAAAGGCTTTCATAAAATTTCTCGTCTTATCACAAGTTCGGTACGCTAGAGTGTGACGAAGGAACACTAGTTTTATTGGATCTAAGCCCGCATTCTTCCTAGAAACCGAGTCGATGTCAAAGAACCCGAGCGAGGGCCTTCTCTGTGCATTCATGTGTAGCTAGGGGAGTTGCAAGACTAATTAAATTTCCAAAGCTATAAGTCCTAGACTAGAAAGGAGATTTTATTGGTGTTAGGAAACCTTTTATTCCCTTTGTTTGAATAAATGCTGCTTATTTTAGTTTACATTCAAACCAAAGTAAACCAAGCCTAAGCGATCACGACATCTTGTTGATTGATTGAGGAGTTTGATGGAGTTTAGCTGACTGAATCCATAAACCTAGAAAGTCACCGCCACTAGTATTTTTTTATTCAAATTTGAATCTATAGGTAGGTATCGGCAGGAGAAGGCTTGTTCAAAAGAAAAAAAGACGTGGGTGGCATTATGACTGGGGTGTCAGTTAGAAAGGTTCTTACAATGCCCGTTCAATCAAGCAGCATTCTTTTTTTCTAAACTAAAGGAGAGGGAAGAGGGCTTTTGAAGAAGGGCTTGGGACCTATGAACAGAACAACACAAAAAAATGATGAAATGAAGAAGAATGAACGGGAGGCATCCAGGAAGGACTGCCATGGTCTTCGTCAAGAAAGATTGAGCAGCATAGAAGCCTTGACTTCAAGCTTAGGTATTTTTTTTAAAAAAAATGGGAACTATGGGTCCCAGAAAATCTAAACAATCTTATTTTTTTGAACATGAAGAAATAAAGAATCCATTGCAATTGCCGGAAAGACTAGGCCTACTAACGGCACAAAAATAGAGGGAAGGTTCAAATTTGTCGTATAAGGGGTACCTCGATTTACTATTTGTATTTGTTATTATGTTATTACATAAATAAAGATATATTGAAGTGAAGCTGTCTAGGAAGCTTTGCGTCTCCCCCTATAGCCGTAATACTCGGCTTGTCGCTACTTTAATTCAAAAAGTAACCGACGGTTCCCGACTTTCTCTGCTTTCCCCAACCTTAACCACTTGTCGTTCTGATTACTTCATCCATAAACCTTTTTTTATAGTCTCAGTTAACCACATCTCACAGTACTTAGTTCAACAGTATTACACATAACAGGCAGCAACAACATGTGAGAGATCACAACAAGAATGTACTAAGACAAAGGTATAATGCACATATATAGTATTATGACTGAGAGTATGTCTACAATTAAGGCAAACGGCTCAAAAATAGCAAGAATATCCCTACCATGTCTCATACAAATAGCACATAGCCTAGACGTGATTTCTGACATGAATCATAGCTCAAATAATCATACAGGTAGAGAAAGCACGGATATAACGAGGCATGATAGCAAAATAAGTCCCATAATATCTAAAGTCAACCCGGATCATGAATACCCCGGTGCACGCTCACACGCCTGTCACCTAGCACGTGCGTCACCCCAACACATCTCAAATATCATTATTTTCAAGGATAAATACCCTCAAATCCAAGTTTAGATATGTTACTTACCTCGAACAAGCCAAATCAAAACGAACAAGCCAAAATAATGATCTAGAAATGCCATCCGTGTGAATTGTCCTTCAAACGACTCGAAACTAACCAACAGCAAATTTAAAACATCAACTAATGTCATAGGAAACAAATCCAAAAGACGAAGATTGTTTTAATCGAATACACAAAGTCAACAAAAAAGTCAACCTGGGCCCGCACCTTAAAACCCTAAAACTCACAAATTCCAACAACCCATTCTAATATGATCACAACCTTACAATTTTCATCCAAATCCAACTCCGAATTGATGTTCAAATCTCAGTTTTTCACTTTAGAAAAGTTTTTCCAAAACCCTTTTTTCTTCCTTAAGATTCCTTATTTTAGAGCAAAAATCAATGATAGATTCATGTTGTAATCATAAATTCAAGTTAGGCTTACTTACGCCAATGAAGTAGATGAAAACTCCCTCAAACATTGCCTCTTCTCCGGCTCCAAAACCTTGTGAGAAAAAGTAACTAAATTTCAAAACAAGTAAAAACACAAGAGTTGTCCCAACCTAAATCATATCTTAGATGTTCCTATCACGACTCAAACTCCGAACCTGTCGGGATGGCGTCTAACACACTTTCTAGGCAAGATGAACATTACAATAAAGAACCAAATAATGAAAAATATATAGAGAGATAGCATAAGTCTGATATCTCAATATAACAAAATATTACTAATACTAGGTAAATTATACTAAAACTGGTAAATACTGAGTCATGAGCTTTAGAATGGAATACAAGTCTAAATACTATATAACAATATTATCTGAAGTAAAAACGCTAGTATATAAGAAAGGACAAGCAAAGACTGCGGACGGGAAAATGCAGCTCTACCTCGTCTCTAGAAACTCAGCTCAATAAGCAAAGTTGCTACTGATAACCGATACCAACATTTAGATCTGCACAATTAAGTGCAGAGTGTAGTATGAGTACAACCGACCAAATATAGTATAAGTATTGTAACTAACCACGGTGATGTAAAAGAAGAAAGAATTAGACATGATACCTACTATCACATGTACAGTTTCATTAATTTAACAAGTACAAAACAGTGATGTGATCAAGTGTAAAGCATAGAAAGGACTATATGTGCATGTGTGTGCAATTACACAAAATATTTTTTCAGTCACTGGTACAGTATATAAGGTGATATGCAGATGAATCGGATAATAAACCATGAAAATTTGCAAGTAAAGATGAAATGCAAATCCAAAACAATCACTGGCAAGACTTCCCTCAACCCTTTCCATATCCGTACCAAGCGACTGATCAATTTTTCTCAATATCCGCATGTACACCATCAAGAGAGAACATGAGAGGGTGACCCTAAGGGGATGGATCCATATTCACACACAAGTACGGCCAATTCAAAGTGCTACCAACCTGGCATGGTCACAGACTCAATATCATAATCCCCCCAGCGTGGTCATAGTAATAACAGTCCAATCCACTCGGTGTGGTCACAGGCATAACAACACAATCCGCCCAAACAGGCATAACAGCAAAATCCACCTGGTGTGGGCACAAGCATAACAACACATTCTGCCCGATGTGTTGACATACATCCAGTCTAAATCATATCACAAAGAAGCAAATATACAAGAGCACATGTATGTAATGAACGAATAATAGATCGCATGATCTTGGACTGGTATAAATAACATGCTAAGTGTAGGCATGTGTTAAGTGTGCTATCATAGCTCAAATCGGCAATTTCATCACATAAATAGCAATTAACAAGTTCATTCAGAGAAATAGCCTCTATGTAGCCTCAAATGTGGCTCAAATAATTCACAACAAGGTTACAAATTTGAGAAAAAGTAAAGCTTTAAGCTTAACAGTCAATTCTAGGCATATCATGGCCTAAGCACTACCCCGAGCATGAATAAATACCTCAGTGCTAGCACATGGGCTCAAACCCTACACATGTGCGCACTCATATCACGTAGGTATCACAAATAATTCAGGCAACTAGTGCCTCAACCAAGTTTAGGTAAGATACTTACCTCAAGCAAGCTATATCACTCTTCTTACAAGCCCTTCCCCTGCGCATCAATCTCCGGATGGCTCAAATCTAGCCAAAACAATGAAGTACCATCAACAAAATCCATAGGAAGTGATTCCAAATGACAAGTCTAAGATCTTAAACTCAAATCAATTAGTCAACCAATAAAAACAATCTCGGGCTCGCACCTCGGAACCTGACAAAATTCACAAATTACGGACACCCATTCAATTACGAGTCCAACCATACTAAAATCATACAACTTCAACCTCAAATCGACCCTCAAATTCAACTCTCAAACAAACAGTCCAATAATCCCCAAATTCCATCTTAGATTCATGAAAATTAAGCGTAATAATCATTGGTAATTAATATCTAATATCAAAATCAAATAAGCATCACTTACCTCTTCAATTGGGATGAGAAATACTCCAAACAATGCTTTAGACCGAGTTCCACAATTCAAAAAATGAGAAAATAATGAAAACCCTCGATTATGATCTCTGCCCAACGATCCCGTATTTGCGGACCCCAAGATCACATCTATGATACTGCTTTTGCAGACAAATCCCTACTTCTGCGAAGACTGCTAAAAGTCTCATCTTATCACTTATGTGCCAATTGCTCACTTCTGCGGGTCTGCACCTGCCGAAACCTTCCGCACCTGCGGTGCAAGCCCATCCCACGATTCCCTAATTCTGCGACCTATCTATACGCATCTCGCCACACCTACAGCTCCGCATCTGCGGCCATACCCACCGCAGGAGCGAAAGCACCAGAAGCTAGAAGCTTCAACAATCACTCCAAGACCAAAAGTGACTCAATAACCATCCAAAACACACCCGATGCCCCCAGGACCCCATCCAAACATACCAACAAAATCTAAACACAATACAACCTCGCTCGAAGCCTCAATTCGGATCAAACAACACATAAAGGATGATCGCACATCGCTTTAAGCCCATTAAACTTATGAACTTTCAACTTCTAAAACCATTGCTGAATCATATCAAACCAATCTCAAATGACCTCAAAGTTTGCACACAAATCATAAATGACACAGCAAACCTACTCCAACTTCGGAAACTAAAATCTGAACTCGATATCGACAAAGTCAACCCTCAGTCAAACCTCTCAACCTCCCAAACCTTCAATTTTTGCCAAAAATCATCAAATCAACCTACGGGCCTCCAAAACAATAATCAGACATACGCCTAAGTCCAAAATCACTATACGAAGCTATCGGAACCATCAAAACTCCACTCCGAAGTCGTCTATATAAAAGTCAAACTCCATTCAACTCTTCAAACTTAAGCTTCTAACCATGGGACTAAGTGTCCCATTTCACTCCAAATCATTCCCGAAACAAAACCAGCCACCCTGACTTGTCACATAACCACAAATGAACATAAAAGAAGCAATAAATAGGAGAATGGGGAAACAATACTCAAAATGACTGGCCGGGTCATTACATTCTCCCATCTTAAATAAACATTTGTCCTCGAACAGGTCTAAGATCATACCTGGAGTCTCGAATAGATGTGGATATATGCTCCATATCTCCCGTTCATCCTACCAAGTAGCCTCCTCAACCGACCGACTTTCAAAAAAACCTTCACTGATGCGATGTTTTTCAACCTTAACTTCTGAACCTGCCGGTCCAAAATGGCCACCGGCTTCCTTTCATAAGTCAAATCCACATCTAATTGAATCGTGCTGAAGTCCAAAATATGTGACAGATAACCATAATATTTACGGAGCATAGAAACATAAAACACTGGGTGAACACCCGATAGACTAGGTGGAAAGGCAAGTCTATAGGCCACCTTTCCAATCCTCTCAAGAACCTCAAAAGAACCAATATACCGAGGGCTCAACTTGCCCTTCTTCCTGAACCTCATCACACCCTTCATGAGTGAAACTCTAAGCAAAACCTTCTCAACCACCATGTATGCAATATCACGAACCTTCCTATCAGCATAACCCTTCTGCATGGACTTTGTTGTACGAAGCCGATCCTGAATCAATTTGACTTTCTCCAGGCCATGACGAACCAAATTAGTGCCCAACAATCTAGCCTCTCTCGGCTTAAACCAACCAACTGAAGAATGATACCACCTCCCGTATAAGGCCGCATAAGGAGACATCTGAATACTCAATTGGTATATGTTCTTGTAGGCAAACTTTACAAGCGGCAAGAGCTGATGTACTTAACTCAACCCGTGTGCCTAACTCACGAAGTATAGCTCTCCAGAAGTGTGATGTGAATTATGTGCCTCAATCTGAGATAATAGACACCAGCACACCATAAAGACGAACAATCTCACGAATATAGATCTAAGCCAGCTGCTCTGAAGAGTAATTAGTCACAACAGGAATAAAGTGGGCAGACTTGGTTAGTCTATCCACAATAACCCACATTGCGTCGAATTTTTTTGAAGGTATGTGGGAGCCCAACAACGAAATACATGGTAATACGTTCCCACTTCCACTCGGGAATCTCAAGTCTCTGAAGCAAACCACCTGCATCCTCAATACTCCATCATCTCCAATAGGTTCCAAAACATCTAACGTCACAAAATGATTGGCCAAAGCCCGAACATCCAATGCTAGCTGTCTCTCACCAACTAGATTACATGCAAGGCTACCCATTCTCTCAGACTTTCTACTTTAGGCATCGGCCACCATATTGGCCTTCCCGGGATGGTACAAAATGGTGATATCATAGTCTTTTAATAACTCTAACCACCTCCGCTACCTCAAGTTTAGATCCTTCTGCTTAAACAAGTGTTGTAGATTCCGATGATCTATAAATACCTAACAAGACACGCCATTTAGATAGTGCCTTCAAATCTTCAATGCGTGAATAATGGCTACCAACTCTAAATCATAATGGGGTAGTTCTTCTCATGGGGCTTCAGCTGACGTGAAACATAAGCAATCACCCTACCCTCCTCCATCAAGACACACCCGATGCCGATCCTCAAAGCATCACAATAAACTGTATATGAACCCGATACTAACAGCAAAACTAGATTTGGAGTTGTGATCAAGGCAGTCTTGAGCTTCTGAAAGCTTTCCTCGTACTCAACAGACCACCTGAATGGGGCACCCTTCTAGGTGAATCTAGTCAAAGGTGCAGCAATGGGATGAGAAACTCTCTACAAAACGGCGATAATAACCTGCAAAACCAAGAAACTCTAAATCTCAATAGCCGAAGATGGTCTGGGCCAACTCTGAACTGCCTCAATATTTTTCGAATCTACCTTGATCCCCTCACTAGACACCACGTATCCCAAGAACGCAACTAAATCCAAACAAAACTCATACTTGGAGAATTTAACATATAGCTTCTTCACTCTCAACGTCTGGAGTACAACCCTCAGGTATTGCTCATGATCCTCCTAACTACGTGAGTACATCAGTATATCATCAATGAATACTATGACGAAAGAATCAAGATATGGCTAGAATACACTGGTCATCAAATGTAGAAAGGCTGCTGGGGCATTGGTCAGCCCAAATGACATCACAAGAAAGTCATAGTGCCCATAGGGGGTCCTGAATGCCGTCTTCAGAATATCATAATCTCGAATCTTGAACTAGTGATACCCAGACCTCAAATAAATCTTAGAGAACACTCTTGCACCCTGAAACTGGTCAAAGAAGTCATCAATGCGCGGTAGTGGGTACTTGTTCTTAATTGTAACTTTGTTCAACTGCTAGTTATCAATGCACATCCACATAATACAATCCTTCTTATTCACAAATAAAATCTGCGGACCCCAAGACGACACACTAGGCTTGATGAAGCCCTTATCAAGCAAATCTTGAAGCTATTCCTTTAACTCTTTCAATTCCATTGGTGCCATGCGATACGGTGGAATAGAGATGGGCTGCGTGTCCGGCGCCAGATCAATGCCAAAATTAATGTCCTTGTCGAGTGGCATGTCCGGAAGGTCTGCAGGAAACACATCTTGATAGTCTCTCACTGCCAAAACGGACTCAATGGTAGGAGCACCAGCACTAACATCCCTCACAAAGGCCAAATATGCCAGACATCCCTTCTCAACCATCCGTTGAGCCTTCAAATATAAAATCACTCTACTTGGAACATAATTCGGAGAACCTCTCCACTAACCATAGGCAACTACAGCATCGCCAATGTCATGATTTTAGCGTGACAATCCAAAATAGCATGACATGGTGGCAACCAATCCATTTAAAATCACGTCGAAATCAACCATGCTAAGCAGTAAAAGATTAACTCCCGTCTCTAATCCCTCGATAGACACCACACACGGTCAATACACAAGGTCCATAATAATAGAATCACCCACCGATGTAGATACATGAACATGCATAACTAGAGAATCACGAGAAGTACCCAAATAATGAGCAAAGTATGATGACGCATATGATTAAGTGCAACCGGGATCAAATAATACTGAAGCTTCCATGTGGCATACCGAAACAATACCTGTGATCATGGCATCGAAAGCAACTGCCTCTAGTCTGGCTGGAAGTGCATAGCAACGAGCATGACCATAACCTGATCGGCCTCTCCCTCTAGGGCGGCCTCGAGCTGACTGAGTCCCACCCCGTGCTGGTTGTGTAGGTGGTGTAGCTACTGAAGCCATAGACTGAGAGCTATACTGTGGAACCCTACTCAAAAGTCTGGGGCAATCTCTCTTGAGATGACTCAAGTCTACGCACTCATAACAACCCCTCCTGAAAGGCTACTAACCTTGATAGCCTGAAAAACTGCCTGTGGAAGCGTGAGCAAATGGAGCACGATAGGAACTTTGTGCCGACAACACACTGAATGATGATTGATCAGGGCGTGTACAGTAGAAACTATGGCTAACTGAAGAACCACGAAGAACATGGCGAGCTGCCTGAACGGGTCCAGAAGGACGACCTCTGTTGTAAAGGGACTGACCTCCATATGAGGCAGTGCTGAAAGTACCTGAACTATGAGGCCTTTTGGCCTCCTGTTCCTCACGCTCTTGTCTGCGAACCAGCTCAAAAGGTCTAGCAATCTTGACCACCTGGTCAAACCTAGCATCCGTTGTAACCTCCAAGGCCATAATGAAGCGTAAACCATAGTTGAGATCATCAATGAACCTCTTAATCTTATCTCTCTCAGTGGGAACCAACCATACCGCGTGACAAGCGAACTCTTCAAAATTTTGCTCATACTGAGTCACGATCATACCCTCCTGGCGTAGCTACTCAAACTGCCTACGCAACTCCTCTTTGCAAGTCTATGGGACAAACTTGTCTAAGAAAAGAACCAATAACTCATGTCATGTAAGTGTTGCTGCATCGGCTGGCCTACTCAACTCAAAGTCCTGCACCATCGGTAAGCTGCCCATGTCAGCTGAAAAGTAGTAAATGAAACCCCACTAGTGCCCAAAATACTCGATGTGCGAATAATCTGCTAACGCTAGTTTATAAAATCATGAGCAACCTCCGACTCTGCTCCACTGAACTCTGGAGCTTAAGCCTCCCAAACCGCTCCAATCTCTTCTGCTCCTCATCACTCATATGGGGACCAACTTCGGCCCGAGCAGCGACAACCGGCTGAACTGGCAATACACCCGGTGTCTTGAGTCCCTGATCTAACTGCTTTAGAGTGCTGGCGGCAGGAGTCTGAGCACCTTCCCCAGCCTGTGAAGTGGCTGGTGCAGCTAGAACTGAGACTACTTGAGCCAAGCTCGTGCACACAGTCAAAATCTGGGCTAAGCCCTCCTGAAGGCCAGGAATCACGATGGTTATTACTGGTGCCTGAGCTTGTCCCACCGGCTCAAGCCACATCTGGTACCTACTCCTCAGCTGGAGTAATTAGTGGCTCTACGGATGCTGCTCTAGCTATAGAACGAGCCACACCTTGGCCTCTACTGCAGCCCCGACCTCTCACGGCCTTAACTAGTGGTACTAGTGGTCGTCCGCCTGGTCTGGTCGCACATGTCCTCACCATCTGTAAGGGAATAGAAGCTTCAAGTTCAAATTTCGGAAATAACAAATCCGCAAGACAATAATATAAGAAAGTGAAGTTTCTTAATTGTTCAGTAGCCTCTCAAAGATAAGTACAAACGTCTTCATACCGATCCGCAAGACTCTACTAAACCTACTCATGACTCATAATACCTATGAACCTAGGGCTCTGATACCAACTTGTAACTCCCAACTTGTCGGGATGACGCCTCACACACTTGCTAGGCAAGACGAACATAACAATAAAGAACCAAAATAATAAAAACTATATATAAAGATAGCATAAGTCTAAAATCTCAATATAACAAAATACTGCAAACACAAGGTAAATCCCCTAGAAACTAGTAAATACTGAGTTGTGAGCTCTACAACGAAATACAAGTCTGAAAACTATATAACAATGCTGTCTAAACTAAGAACGACAGTACATAAGAAAAGACAAGCCAAGACTGCGGGCGGGAAAATGCAGTTCTACCTCGTCTCTCGATACTCAGTTCAACAAGCAACGCTGCTACTGATAGTTGATGCCAACATCTGGATCTACATAATTATGTGCAAAGTGTAGTACGAGTACAATGACCCAATGTACTCAATAAGTATCTTAACTAACCACGTCGAGGTAAAAAAAGCAACAATTAAACATGATACCTGCTATCACCTATACAGTTTCATCAATTTAACAAGTACAAAACAATGATGTGATCAAATATAAAGCACAGAAAGGACTATATGTGTATGTCTGTGCAATTACTCAAAATATCTGTTCAGTCACTAGTACAAAATATAAGATGATATGCAGATAAATCAGATAATAAACCATGGAAATTTGCAAGAAAAGATGAAATGCAAATCCAAAACAATCACTAGCCAGACTTTCCTCAACACTTTCCATATCTGTACCAAGCTACTAATCAGTTATCCTCAATATCCGCATGTACACCATCAAGAGAGAAACATGAGAGGGTGACCCTAGGGGAATGGATCCATATCCACACGCAAGCATGGCTAATTCAACGTGATACTTGCCTGGTGTGGTCACAGGCTCAATATCATAATTCGCCCGTCGTGGTCACAGGCATAACAACATAATCCTCCCACATGGTCACAGGCATAACAACATAATCCGCCCAGCATGGTCACAGGCATAACAACATAATCTGCCTGGGGTGGTCACAGGCATCCAGTCCAAATAGAATCACACAAAAACAAATATACAAGAGTACATATATGTAATGAACGAATAATAGATCCCATGCTCCTTGATTGGTATAAATGACATGCTAAAGTGTTGGCATGTGCAAAGTGTGCTACCATAGCTCAAATCGGCGATTTCATCACGGAAATAGCAATTAATAAGTTCATTCATAGAATTAGCTTATGTAGCCTCAAATGTGGCTGAAATATTGCTCACAACAAGGTCACAAATACGATAAACGATAAAGCTTTAAGCTTAACAGTCAATTCTACGCATATTGTAGCCTAAGCAATACCAGAGCATGAATAAATACCCCAGTGCTAGAACACGGGCTCAAACCCCACATATGTGCGCACCCATAGCACGAAGCTATCACAAATAATTCAGGCAACTGGTGCCTCAACCAAGTTTAGATAAGATACTTCAAGCAAGCCAAATCAATCCTTTAACAAGCCCTTCCCGCGCGTATAAATCTCCAAATGGATCGAATCTAGCCAAAACAACGCAATACCATCAACAAAAGCCATAGGAAGTGATTCCAAAAGACAAGTCTAAGATCTTTAACTCAAACCAAAAAGTCAACCCAAAAGGTCAACCCCGGGCTAGCAACTTGGAACCCGACAAAATCTCAAATTCTGAACACCCATTCAATTACGAGTCCAACTATACTAAAATCATCCAATTTTAACCATAAATCGACCCTCAAATCCTCAAATCCCACTCTCCAACAACATAGTCCATTAATCCCTAAAATTCCATCTTAGATTCATGAAAATAAGGCATAATAATCAATGGGTAATTAATATCTAATACCAAAATCTAATAAACATCACTTACCTTTTCAATTTGGATGAGAAATACTCCAAAAATCACCTTAGACCAAGTTCCACAATATCAAAAAATTAGAAAATAATGAAAACCCTCGATTATAACCTCTGCCGAGCAATCCCGCATCTGCGGACCCCAAGATCGCATTTGTGATACCGCCTTTTAGAACAAATCCCCACTTCTGCGAATCCCACTAAAAATTCTGACCTACCGCTTCCGCGGCTAATTTCTCGCTTCTGCGAGTCCGCACCTACGGTGAAAGCTCAGCCCACGATTCCCCGCTTCTGTGACTCATTATCCGCATTTGCGGACTCATATACGCAATCGACCTCCGCACCTGCGATCTTCACCAGCCTCCCCTCTCTTAGCAACTGCGCCCATCTCCCCACATCTACGGCCATACCCACCGCAGGTATGAAAGCACCAGAAGCCAGAAGGTTCAGTAATCACTCCAAGACCAAAAGTGACCCGATAACCATCCGAAACAAACCCGAGGCCCGCGGGACCCCATCCAAATATACCAACAAGTTCTAAAACACAATACGAATTTGCTCGAAGCCTCAAATCGCATCAAACAACGCCAAAACTGCGAATCGCATATCAATTCAAGCATAATGAACTAATGAATATCCAACTTCTAAAACCAATGATGAATCATATCAAACCAATCCTGAATGATCTCAAATTTGGCACACAAGTCATAAATAACACAACGGACCTACTCCAACTCCCAGAACTAAAATCTGAACTCGATATCGATAAAGTCAACTCTTGGTCAAACCTCTTAACCTCCCAAACCTTCAACTTTCCAACTTTCGCTAAAAATCATCAAATCAACTATGGGCCTCCAAAACAACATCCATACATTCGCCTAAATCCAAAATCACCATATAAAGCTATCGGAATCATCAAAACTCCACTCCGGAGTCGTCTATACAAAAGTCAAACTCCGATCAACTCTTGCAACTTAAGCTTCTAACCTTGGACTAATTGTCTCAATTCACCCCGAATCATCCCCGGAACCTAACCAACCACCCCGGCAAGTCACATAACCACAAATGAACATAAAAAAAGTAATAAATAGGGGTGCGGAGCTACAATATCCAAAACCACTGGTTGGGTCATTACAGTTTAACAAACTCATTTTTGATAAGCCCAATATGATCCTTGCGAGATTACACCAAAGATAGCCTTTTGAATCACCCAATTTGGCTTTAACACGAGAGATATATGATGTTTTGAAGTTTTAAATGAAGTGTGAAAATTTCAGGGACATAATCAGTATTTTAAGAATTGTTTACACCAGAAAAATCAGCAATGAAAAATTCTTCATTTTAGCACTCAAAACTCATTGGGAAACTCCAGGACAAAATCATATATGCATTTCAATCATAAATTACGCTATGAACCTGCTCGAGCACTCAAAACAACGAAAAGAGGTCGTCTTGACCCGATATTAACCATGGTCAAACTCTAACTCCTTAAATTAACTACTCTCTCAACCAATAATCCAAAATACACGTGAGCCCCTCGGGACCCCATCCAATCATACCGTCAAGTAAAAATAAACTATCAAATTTATCCAAATGCTCAAAACACCCACGGAAATATCACAACAAAGAGCCGATGCTCAAACCGAACAGAATTTCTCTTAAGTTGTTAAATCTTCATTCCTTCAAAAGAGTATCCGAATCATACTTACACACTTCAGATTACTTTCAAAAAATGCACACAAGTTTAATTCAACTATATAGACCTTTCCAAAGTCTCGGAACACCAATTGGACTTTGATGTTATCAAAGTCAACTCTTCATGAAAGTTATGAACTCTTCAATTCTTCAAATTGTCAACTTTTGACAAATAATGTCAAATTATTCTAGGAACCTCCAAAATTAAATCCGAACATACGTACAAGTCCAAAATAATCATATGAACCGATCATAATAATCAAAACCCGATTCTGAGTCTTTTTTACCCAAAAGTCAAAAACCTTGGTCAATTCTTCCAACTTAAAGCTTCCAAATCAAGAGTCATTCTTTTAAATCAATTCCGAACCACTCGAAACCAAAATTGATCATTCACGCAAGTCATAATACATCATTTCAAATCATTTTCTCAAGTCCATTGAAAGTATGCTTCAAAATATGGATATTATGGTAAATTATGCACTTTATCTATTATTTCTTTAGGAATATGCAACGTCCATAGTGGACAAATAAAAATAAACGGAGGAAGTATCTATTGACCATCTCATGCTCACATGGCAAGAAAATGTGTTTGCAACTTCTCTTGGGAGCGTGAACATGCCAAATAATAATTTTTTTCCTTTTTTTCTCTCTCCAAATAAATCATACTCTTAGAAAACCACCATCGGCAAAAAACTATTTTGTTAATCTGATTCTTAAAAGGCCAGTCTCTGCTTTGCCTCCATCCCCATTGATCTCGTCGTCGGAGAGTCATCAAGGTGAGGTTGCTGGGGGTTGTCAGTTATCACAAAATTTCATATTCTTGGTGCCAATGAAGAAGAAGAGAAGGACGGCAAAAGAAAACAACCTACTACTAAGTTAGCAGAAGTCCGAAATTCAGCCAGAAACTGAACCTCAATTACTCTTTCACTAACATCAAATTCATAAGTCAAAATTTCATTTTCAAATATCGTCAAACACATTACATATAGCTAACAGATTCGCAATTACAAAATATATATATATATATATATATATATATATATATATAGAAACTTTTTGTATTTAATTAAAACGAGTGCGAATATTCCCTAACTATTATTCGACACGAAGATGCTCTTGTTCTTTGTTCTGGAAATTATGGTGTCGCAGATGATTGATGAACATCAACAATCCTCACATGCCTAATAACGATATCGCTGGTTTCAGGAAAGAGCAACAACTTGAAACTTTTTGTAATTTTCCTTTTCCGTTTTCTATATTAGTGCTTTTATGGGTATAATGTATCTTAATAGATGTTGATAGTTGTATGAGGTCGAACTTGGGCCTGCCCATATATATTCAAATTGGGCTTGATTCTATATGGCTAGTATCCATCATGATTACGGCTCGATAAATCGGGGTGGAGACTAAACGACGTTGAGTCAGAGTACGAAGCCGGTATGACCGAAATGAGTCTATCGAGCTCGATTCCAGAAAACGTTCTAGGACAGGTCATCAAATTTGATTGACAAAAGGACCGGAAAATTTGTGATGGATGAGTATCACGGCAGGAATCTTGGTTTCAATCAATAAGACCATTGAACCACCAAATCAATGGATATTTTACTTTGTAAACAGATTCTTACCTTATATAAAAGATTATCCCCCAACTATATAAAGGGGCAATGTAATTGTCCAAAGGGCATCGGACAAAAATCATCAATACAAAGAAAAGAAAATAAAACAGCTTTTATTGTTTTTATACATTACTTAATTCATCTGGTTCCATTGATATTGAAAGAATCAGTCAAGGCCAGGATTATCCAAGGCTTGTGGTTTGCATCTCTTCTCCATTTATTTATTGACTTTAATTTCCGTTATATTATTCGTTATTTGTATCAAACTTAATCACATATCCTTAAAACCACATATAAATTCAATTGTCATCTGAAATTTAGGGTAAACAGTTTGGCTCCCACCGTGGGACTAAGGATAATAATGACTGGTTTGATATAATTTTTTGTCACACAAATTATTTTACACTTGCTCTTCGAAGTATCTCTGATTTCAGGTTGCAATATGACCATGTCGGGTTCTCAATCTATGCCTTTGTACGCCGATAATGAATTCGATCATCAAGGAGAAACAACAACATAGCGCACGGTGATGAAGTTTCGATCGATGCTAATTCACAAGTGGCAGTCGAGCAGATCAAACTACTGGCCCATCAAATAGCGTTCGTAGAGAACCTCGGTCATTGACACAGAATCCCCAAAACGACGAAAAGGACGGGATCAGCCTCAGGATGATCTTCGAAATGTTGCAGGCCCAGCAGGCAGCCATTGCTCAATTATAAAATCGAAGCCAAATATCGAACAAAGCTAAGCTTGGCCCTTCTCGGGTAATTGTTCCTAGGAATGCACCAGTGACGGGAGAGCCAAATGAAGGTGAATCGGGGGCAAACTCCGGGATTATGAGGATGCTCGAGGAATTAACTAGATGAGTTGAATCTGGAGAGAAAAAGATCGAGGCAAATGAAAAAAGGTGGAGACGTACAACTCTAGGGTGGATCAAATCCCAGGAGCATCCCCGATATTAAAGGGCTTGGATTCCAAAAAATTTATACAAAAACCTTTCCCATCGAGCGCTGCTCCAAAACCAATACCCAAAAAATTTCGCATGTCGAAAATCCCCAAGTACAACGGAACGACCGATCCAAACGAGCATGTGACTGCATACACATGCGCTATAAAAGGGAACGACTTGGAAGACGATGAGATCGAATCCGTTCTTTTGAAAAAGTTCGGGAAAACCTTGTCGAAGGGATCCATGACATGGTATCATAACTTACCCCCTACTTCCATTGACTCCTTCATTATACTTGCAGATTCTTCTGTAAAAGCACACGCAGGCGCCATCAAAGTTGAAACGCGAAAGTTGGACCTATTCAAAGTCAGACAAAAGGACAACGAGATGCTCAGAGAATTCGTATCTCGTTTTCAGATGGAACGGATGGACCTGCCACCGGTCACTAACGATTGGGCTGTTTAGGCCTTCACCCAGGGGCTCAACGTTCGAAGCTCAACGGCTTCATAGAAACTCAAGCAAAACTTGATAGAATATCCTGCCGTCACATGGGCCGATGTACATAACCGATACCAATCGAAAATCAGAGTCGCAGATGATTAGCTAGGAGCCCCTTCGGGATCCATTTATCCCATCAGAACTCATGATAGAGTTCGAAGGGAGACTTATCGTGAACCGAGGTTGAATAGAGAACGGCATCTGCCGTACCATGGGGATAGAAAAATCACTACAGCAAGGCAAAACTCCCCGAGACACGAAAGGAGAAATGATCGAGGTCAGAATACCCGAGGGCCCATAATAAAGGCAACTTCGAGAGAACCACCAGTCATCAGGAGGCACCACGATTATCGGAGTACAATTTCAATGTTGATGCAGCCACTCTCGTATCAGCTATCGGTCGCATCAAAGACACTAAGTGGCCTCGACCGCTACAATCAAATCCAGCCCAAAGGGATCCTAATCTGATATGCAAATATCACGGTACTCACGGTCATAGAACAGAAGATTGCCGACAATTGAGAGAGGAGGTAGCATGGTTGCTCGAAAACGGACATCTTCGAGAATTCTTAAGCGACCGAGCGAAGAATCGTTTCGGAAATAGAAATAAACAGGCAAGCCAGGAAGAGCCACAACACACGATCAACATGATTATCAGCGGAGTAGATACCCCTCAAGGTCCGATGGTGAAACGCACCAAGATATCCATCACCAGGGAAAAGCGCACTTGAGATTACACAACGGGGGGGATCTTACATTTTAGCGAGGAAGATGCGGAAGGGATTATGCAACCCCACAACGACGCACTAGTAATATCTATGCTTATACACAGAATTCGAGTAAAATGCATATTGATCGACCCAGGCAGTTTGGCCAATATAATCCGATCATAGGTCGTAGAACAACTCGGCCTGACGGGTCGAATTGTTCCTACAGTCCGTGTACTCAATGGATTCAATATGGGATGTGAAACCACCAAGGGTGAAATAACGTTATCGATAAACACTGCCGGAACCATTCGCGAAATGAAGTTTTGCGTAATCGGAGGGGATATGAGGTACAACTTTCTATTTGGGAGACCATGGATCCACGACATAAGAGTCGTGCCTTCGACGCTGCACCAAGCGTTAAAATTCCCATCACCCGATGGAATTATAACGGTTTATGGGGAACAACCGGCTGCGAAAGAGATGTTCGCGGTGGAAGAAATAACACCAGCACCACAGCTCCTTCGCAAAAGGTCGAGAACAAGATAAAATAGCAATCACAGACATCATCTTCGACAAACATAGATAAACAAACATATGTTGAGGATGACAATTATGGAATCCCCAGATCTTTCATTAGCCCCGATGAGTCCCATGCCACCAAGTCGACGGTTGAGGAACTCGAGCAAGACTCACTCCGAGAAGACTTGCCTGAACGAAAGGTATATCTAGGCTCGGGCCTAAGCTCCAAGCTCAGGGCAAAATTTATCCAATTCCTTGTAAATAACGAAGATTGCTTCGCTTGGTCTCACCTTGATATAACAGGTATACCGCCGGAGATAGCTACTCACAAGCTGAGCCTAGATCAGAAGTTCCGACCAGTCAAGCAAAAAAGGAGGCCTCAGTCCGAGATCAAACACGCATTCATCAAGGATGAGGTAACTAAACTTCTCAAGATAGGGTCCCTTCGGGAGGTTAAATACCCGGAATGGTTAGCAAATGTAGTAGTAGTCCCTAAAAAGGGAATAATCTAAGAATGTGTGTAGATTATAAGGATTTAAATAAGGCATGCCCAAAAGACTCTTTCCCTTTGCCCAACATCGATCGCATGATCGATGCTACCGCTGGCCATGAGACCCTTAGCTTTCTCGATGCTTACTCAGGCTATAACTAAATACGAAAGGACCCGGTTGATAAAAAAAATTTCCTTAATCACTAAATATAGCACATATTGTTACAACGTGATGCCATTTGGGTTAAAACATGCAGGAGCCACTTACCAACACCTAGTAAACCGAATGTTCAAAAAACAACTAGGAAAAATAATGGAAATTATATTGACGACATTTTAGTTAAGTCCCTGCGAGTAGAGGACCATTTGAACCATTTGCAATAAACATTCAACATATTGAAGCAATACAACATGAAGTTGAACCCGGAAAAATGCACGTTTGGTGTGGGTTCAGGCAAGTTCCTCGGTTTCATGGTCTCGAATCGTGGAATCGAGATCAACCCCAAAAAGATCAAGGCTATCGAGGATATCATAGTCGTAAATAATGTGAAGGCTGTACAAAAGCTGACAGGGCGGATAGCCACTTTGGGACGATTTATTTCAAAATCATCCGATAAAAGCCATCGATTTTTTTCGATCTGTTGAAAAAGAAGAACAATTTCTCATGGACACCGGAATGCCAAGATGCTTTAGAAGAGCTCAAAAGGTATCTGTCTAGCCCGCCCTTACTACATACAACAAAGATAGGTGAACAGTTGTACCTTCACCTTACGGTCTTAGAGGTAGCGGTAAGTGGAGTTCTAGTTCGAGAAGAGCAAGGTACGCAATTTCCAATTTATTATGTTAGCAGGACCTTGGGCGAGACCGAGACTAGGTACCTTCACTTGGAAAAACTGGCACTCGCTTTGTTGAGCGCCTCCAGAAAACTGAAGCCTTATTTCTAGTGTCATCCCATATGCGTTGTAACGACTTACCCGTTAAGAAACATAATGCATAAACCCGAGCTCTTTGGCCAATTGGCCAAATGGGCTATCGAAATCAGCGGGTACGATATTGAATATCGACCCCGAACCGCCATCAAATCTCAGGTGTTGGCAGATTTTGTTGCCGATCTTACACCTTCCCTAATACTCGAGGTCGAAAGGGAGTTACTGGCCGGATCGGGGACTCCTTCGGGAGTATGGACCCTGTTCACATATGGTGCCTGCCTCGAACGCGAAGGGATCGGGGATTGGCATCGTGGTAAAACCCCCAACCAGTAACACAATTCGATAATTTATCAAGACTGTAAAGTTACCTAACAATGAGGCAGAGTATGAGGCCATGATTGCAGGTTTAGAACTAGCCAAAAGCCTGGGAGAGGAAATAATCGAAGCTAAGTGTGACTCCCTCCTTGTGGTGAATCAAGTCAACAGAACATTCGAGGTCAGAGAAGGACAGATGCAGAGATATTTAGATAAACTACAAGTTACGCTACATAAGTTCAAAGAATGGACCTTACAACACATACCTCGAGAGAAAAACAGCGAGGCGGACGCCCTCGCCAGTTTGGGATCGTCGGTCGAAGATGATGAGATCGAATACGAAAAGGTTGTACATCTCATGAGGTCGGTAGTGGAAGAAGGCCATGCGGAAATCAATACGACGAGTCTAACCTGGGATTGGAGGAACAAATACATAGAATATCTCAGCTCCGGAAAACTCCCCTCAGATCCAAAAGAATCAAGAGCCTTGCGTACAAAGGCGGTTCGGTCCGATGATGGAACTTTATTTAGAAGAACGTTCGACAGCCCCCTCAGGATATGTCTGGGACCGGGTGACACTGAATACATTTTAAGAGAAATCCACGAAGGCACTTATGGGAATCACTCCAATGCTGAACCCCTAATCCAAAAAATAATCAGAGCTGGTTATTATTGGGTTGATATGGAAAAGTATGCGAATGAGTTTGTTCGAAAGTGTAGCGAATGTCAAAGGAATGCCCCGATGATCCATCGACCCGGAGAGACGTTACATTCGGTCTTACCACCAAGGCCATTCATGAAGTGGGGAATGGACATCGTTGGCCCCCTTCCCTACACACCAGGTAAGGCTCAATTTATTCTATTTATGATTGATTATTTCTCCAAATGGGTGGAAGCGCAGGCATATGAGAAGGTTAGGGAAAAAGAAGTAATCGAGTTCCTTTGGGATCACATCATATGTCGGTTTGGAATGCTATCAGAGATCGTGTGTGACAACGGGAAACGGTTCATCGGCAGCAAAGTGACAAAATTCCTCGAAGATAACAAGATCAAAAGAATCCTATCAACGCCCTACCACCCCACCGGGAATGAACAGGCCGAATCTACCAACAAAACAATACTTCAAAATCTCAAAAAGAGATTAACCTATGCGAAGGGGAAATGGAAGGAAATATTGCCCGAAGTCCTGTGAGCATATCGCACGATCGAGAAATCGAGCACTGGAGCCACTCATTTCTCCCTAGTTTACGGTGCCGAAGGTTTGATACTGGTCGAAGTCGGTGAACCAAGTGTCAGATTCTGCTATGCAACCGAAGAGTCGAACCACGAGGCTATGAATACGAATTTGGAACTATTGGATAAAAGAAGGGAAGCTGCCCTCGTTTGATTGGCCTCCCAAAAATAAAAGATCGAAAGATACTAAAACAGGAGAACCCATCTTCGATACTTCAAAATCGGAGATTTAGTACTTAGGAAGGTCACACCTAACACACGAAATCCGAATGAAGGGAAATTGGGACCGAACTGGAAAGGACCTTACTCTGTCATAAAAATCACCGGAAAGGGATCCTACAAGCTTGGAACAATGGATGGCAAATAACTACCAAACAACTAGAACATAAGTCACTTGAAACGGTACTACTGCTAAGGTACAATCCTTCATTCCTTATTATTATTTGTCTTAGCTCTACATCGGCAAACTAACATTCACAGGTACCGAACAAAGTTTCCTTGAATTGGGGAGTACGGGATATTATGACTAAAAGCACGTGTTGCACTCTTTTTCCCTTGAACTGGTTTTGTCCCAAAATGGGTTTTACGGCAAGATTTTTAACGAGGCAACCAGTAAATCGTGCTAACTTAGATTTGAAGGCCGATAAAAATTCGATGACAACAATATTCGATGTTAATCATTAATCGACCTCAAATATTGGGGGCTACTTGATTATTTAGGCTTGGGAAAACATCTCCAGAATCAAAGATCATTAGGATTCAATGTAAGGGTCAAACGGTCAAAGGAACCGTGCCCAGATAGATTGATCAAACCCCAGCTTAAATTGTACAAGCACATGAACGAGAATAAAGATCTCTTATATACAAATATCTTATCTCCGATCAGACAAGCTTAAAGGCCAATTTAATTTTTGTTCAAATAAACACCGTTTCACTTGGGGACTCACCGAAAAGCAAACTTACTCAAGGGGAAATAAGACCTACTAAGGCAAACCCCAATCCTTAATAGGCTACGGCCATTCCGAGTTAATAAAACTCGAGGGGAAATAAGACCTATTAAGGCAAACCCTGATCCTTAATAGGCTACGACCATTCCAAGTTAATAAAACTCGAGGGGAAGTAAGACCTACTAAGGCAAACCCCGATCCTTAAAAGGCTAAGGCCATTTCGAGTAAACAAAACTCGAAGGGAAGCAAGGCTTACTAAGGCTAACCTAGATCCTTAAAAGGCTAAGGCCATTTCGAGTAAACAAAACTCGAAGGGAAGCCAGGCCTACTAAGGCTAACCTCGGACCTTAAAAAGCTGAGGTTATTCCGAGTTAATGAAATTCGAAGGGAAATAAGGCCTACTAAGGCAAACCCCATAACTTTAAAAGGCGAAGGACATCCGGGTTAAATGGACTCGAGGGGGAACCTAATAAGGCAAATCCGAAGTTTTCAGTAGCTAAGGTCGAATCGAGCCAATAGAATTCGAGGGGACAGAAAATTTACTGAACCAAACCCTCAGTTCTAAGGCTAAGAATTACGCCAAGTCAATAATATGATTGAAAGCTAAGGAAAGGAGGAAAGAAAAAAGTTTTTTCTTTTATATATGCAACGAAGTATATTTACAAAAAGTGGACATTTCATTACATAACAAAAGAAAGGAAAAGAAAGGGACACCTCATTCTTTAGAGCTCTCAGAATCATCCTCCTCTGGGAAAGCTAACCTTCAGGCTTCGATCTCGGCTTTTTTGGCATCTTCGATCTCTACCGATAGATCAAAGCCTCGAGCATGGATCTCCTCGAGGACAAGCCGACGAGATTGCCACTTCATGTGATCAACCATATTTCTTGATTGATCTTGAGTGACCTCAGCATCGGCCTTGTACTGGGCCACCAGCTCATCGGCCTCGGCTTTGATCACAGCAGCCTCCGATTTAGCCATTCGCAGCTCGTTGGTTATAGCATCTCGATCCGAGGTAATCACACTGACTTGAGACTAGAGTTCATCGGTGCTCCTAGTCAGAGCCTCGATCCTCCCATTTGCTTCCCCCAGTTGAGCCTCTGCTGAAACTAACTGAGCATGGAAGGACTCTTTTTCTGAAGCTAGCCGATCCGTCTTAATCCTCCATTCATCGGCTTCAACTCTAGCCGTGCTTACCTCAGATCAGAGTTGGTTGACTTGATCAAGCTGTTTCCCCACCTACTTGACCAAGCCAAAATTGTCTTTCCAGACGAGATCTAATTCGGCCCGAAGGTTCATCATCTTCCCTTCGAGCCGTTCACAGCGTCCCGATTCTTCCTGGTGGCGAATGAAGGCCTCGTGCTGATGTATCGAGGCCTGCAAACACAAAAGGAAATATTGTAGTTAGCTAAAGTTTTAAAGTACAAAACAATAAACACCAGATAAGGCTTATCAGAAAATTGCCATATTCAATGCCTGCTGAGCTTTATTGAACAAGCAGGATGCATCCACTTCATTCATCTTGGCGTGATCTTCTTCGGTCACCAAACACCAAAGATAGCTGGCCACACCTACAGGAGCGGAAAGGAACATAGCATCTTCAGGAATGGCAAAGGATATGATCCGTTTCCGATCAGGGTATGAACTCGGAGCAGGAAATATGTCGACCAACTTTGGACCGAAAGAAACCCCGCTCGTGCTGGTGGATGGACTTTTCCTCGGTACTTCCAGGTTGCTGAACCCAAAGGTATCTTCAGCGGACACTGAATCCACGCCATCGAAGAAACCACGGAAAGGGCCTTCCGGTACATGGCCTTCACCTGGGGAACGTTCTTTTGCTGCTTGGGCCTCGTTGAGTGTCAATTCCGAGAAGGAAGGAGAATCTATCAACTCTATGGGGCCTAAGACTCCCTACGAAACCCTCCTTGCCTTGGGAGAAGCCCCAATTCTTGCCCCTATCTCGGAGCCCCCGACTAGATGAAGGTCTGTTTCATCAGCTCTCGGCTCGGGGACTCCTCATCCTTCAGTTTGGGATGGCCCACTAGCCATAAAATCGAAATCCTCATCTTCTTCGGACTCGTCCCTCAATCGACGAAGGGAGTCCGAAGAGAATATTCGATCCCCAATATTGCCCTTAGGCTTATGAGCTATTCTCTTTTGCGATCTCTTTTTTTCGGGCTTCGAAGAACCGGGTGCTTCTTTCCTCTTCTTCTCTTTCTCCTGCATCGACGCAGGGGGCTCGCAGGGAACCTCGTCACCTATGGACGCGGGCCTCATTTCGACGTCCTTTGATAAACCTGCAAAGGGAGAGTGGAACGAGTTAGAAATCAATAACCTAGAATGCTGAGCTCGAGTTTAACCTGTCTCACCATGGAGTCAGGCCTCCCATCTGCCCTTCGAGAGCTCACGCCAAGCGTGTTCTAAATAAGGTCTCTAGGACACTATTTTTTCAACCCATTCCTTCAGATGGGGAATCGTGGCCGGCATCCGAGATATGGCTACATCATATGAAATTGGTTATTAAAATAACGATGGGAAAAATATCGAACAAATCGAGAGATAGGGAAACACTTACGGTTCATGTTCCATTTCTCGGGAAAAGGCATATCTTCGGCCGGGATCAGATCCGACGTCTTCACCCAAACACATCGGCGCAACCTGTCACGACCCAAGCCGGAGGGCCGCGACTGGCACCGGACCCTACTCAACGGGTACCGGCGTACCCTTCATCTAACTTTCCTTATTATCTGTAAGGCTTGTCATATGCATATAATCTTGAACAATAATTATAATGAACCGAGACGTCATGCCATGATACGAACATACTTATATACATAATATGGCCCATAAGGCTGCAATGCTAAACCATAAAATAAAATATATACGTTTGCCGACAAGGCAATTCAACTATACATAAGCCAACCCATTACTTGTCTATGCATAAATTGACACTTGTCTATGAGCCTCTACAAAAACGTACATAATGCAACCTACGTCGGAACAGGGCCTCGACGTGCCCATAATGCCTACAACAAAATACATACCAAGACTGTGGCAAGTCCGAAGGATGGATCTCGCCAATATCCGCTGAACTGGACAACCTACTGTAGTGGGGGAGCCTCGTCTGTCTGTCAGTCCAGAC
>MCJB01014546.1:345382-407790 GCA_002018475.1 Nicotiana obtusifolia
TATCAGGCCACAACCCTAAACATATATGGTGTTTCTCCACACCCTTCCTCCTCCAAAACTCCACAAATAAGTAGTGAAACATGCAGCTTTACAGCAACACAAAACAGTCCACAAAACAGTCCGCTACAAGTGAACAACTTGAACTCACGGCTTCCGATCACCGTCGCGTGAGTTCTTACACACATAGAACGACTTACCAAGACCTAATCAGTAGAAAACATGCATAAAATAGAGCAGTAAACTCACCTTTCTTGTTAGATAACTCAGCCCTTGCTTTGGTTCCTCAACTCTAGGGTTTACCTTCAACTAGAACTTGAAAGAAGGGAAAATCGATTAGGGTTTGTGTGGTGTTATTTTGGGGAGGGGTTGCAGGGGTTCTTTTAGGCTTTGAAGCTGTGAAATGATAGTGAATTATCAGGCTTTAAAAGCTATTAAAAATCCCTCTCATAACCGACTTGGGGCTTTTAACTTTTAGCACTTAATTTTGGCAAGTAGGTGATGCACCTACTTGTCACCTACCAGCTTGCGCAGTTGTACGGAAATGCAATTATCTCAATACTCAGAGATTTTATTGACAAACGGTTTGAAGCATTGGAAACTAGACTCATAGACCTTTAATTTGGTAGGTAGATCACCCTGTAACTCCTTGTAAATTGGGAGAAAATCGCAGAAACATTTGACCTAACGTTTAAGTAAAATTGTAAACCTAAGTTGCGACAACTTTTGTCGACTTTTGTTTCATAACTCGTTTGACTTCAAGACTTATGAAACGGATATCATATCATTAAAATACCTTAAAACACGACATCTTGGTAATGTTAAACACCTCTCGATTTTCCCAAGAATGCGAGTTACAACATCCTTAACTCGTTTATCCTCTAATACTTGTTAACCGCCCTTATACACCTTTGCATCGTTTAGGACCAATAGGACTAAACTCTTATTGTCTCAAAGGTAATTCCCTTCTCGAACCAAGGTAGACTATCTTACAGTGTAATCTAACACGTACAAATATGGGTTGGGAGGAAGAAGGAGTCTGCCTCTGAGGTACAGATTTAGAGGTCTTCGCCATTGTCGTTAAAGATAAAGAAGTTAGAGGATTCAGGTGAAAGAGAAGTACAAACGGAGGTCACTTGCGAGAAAACTTCAGAGAGGTTGAAGAAAGGAATGGTGCTATTTTTCAGACAACTTAAATGGCTGAGTATGAAGATGAAGAGGGGTATTTATGATCTCTAAAAAGCGGCGCCTCGCGTCCCAAAGGGGCAAAGCATTAATTGGTGTGTACCTGATGTTGGAAGGGTTTGTCTCTGATGAGACCTTTTCGATACATACCACGTACGTCATAATTTCACCTTCACTTATCAGTATAATGGTTCGGTTCTTCTAATGAGACGTTTCGACTTTCGTGCCACACGCGTCATAAATATGTCGTCACTCGTCATAACAAAAAAGTTGAGGCTCACATCGTTTCTCGTCATTACTCTTCGAAAAACGAGGAGACTATCTATATGAGGTCGAACTCGTGCCCGCCCATATATAGTCAAATTGGGCTCGATTCTATATGGCTAATATCCATCATGATTACGGCTTGATAAATCCGGGTGGAGACCAAACAACGTTGAGTCAGAGCACGAAGCCAGGATGACCGAAATGAGTCTATCGAGCTCGATTCCAGGAAACGTTCTAGGGCAGGTCATATAATTTGAATAACGAAAGGACCGAAAAATCTGTGATGGGTGAGTATCACGGCGGGAATCTCGGCTTCAATTAATAAGCCAAGATTGTTGATTGAAGGGGAAATGTAATTGTCCAAAGGGCATCGGACGAAAATCATCAATACAAAGAAAAGAAAAGAAAATAGCTTTTATTTTGTTTTATACATTACTTTATTCACTTGGTTCCATTGATATTAAAAGAATCAGTCAAGGCCAGGATTATCCAAGGCTTGTGGTTTGCATCTCTTCTCCATTTATTTATTGACTTTAATTTTCGTTATATTATTCGTTATTTGTATCAAACTTAATCACATATCCTTAACCACATATAAATTCAATTGTTATCCGAAATTTAGGGTAAACAATAGTGCTCTTAGACCCATAGTTCGGCAAAACATTCACGTATCTTAGAATGTAGAATGTTCATTGGTTGGTTCTTTAGACTGATAGTTTCTTTGATCTGTTCCTTTGTTTCCGGTGAACTCCCCATCCTTGCACTTTTTTGTAAAAGTTTTTTGGTTCGGCAAAATTATTAAGTGGTAGTTCTTTCTACGGATTCGTCTGCTAATGAGGATTATGATGCTTCGGATGGAGATAATTGGGAGCGAAACCGGTGCTCAACCGATATACCCCAGTCGAGCAAGTCTACTCTATGCCTACTATCCAACCTTACCCATGATCAATTTGAGAATCAATAACAAGATATAGACATGAAAAGATAAAATATGAAGTACCAATTTTCATTATTTATAGAAACTTCATTTACGATTTCAAAAATATTAGAAGATTATAGTTTAAAAGTGAAAACATGTCCACCGACTACAACATTTCTAGTTTGTTTTTCCCAAATCAAAACACAATCTACAACATGTATACGGAGCCTCTAAATGAAACAGAAGAGTAGTATGAACGTGCCGATGACAAGGCCCTGGCTGTAGCTCAAAAAACAAAGTACAATATCAAGTGACATAAGGAGCCGAAGCAGAATAGGGCTCACCAAAATCTCCTGACTAGAGGGTAAGCTGCTAACAAGGATCAAGGACGCCTGCTGAGTAACCAACTACATTCAATAAAGATGCAGCGCCCCCGGCAAAAGTAACATTTGAACGTACGGAATAGTACCGGTATGTAAAGAAAAATACCCTCTCATGTAATAGAGTACCAACATAAAAGGAGAGGAACATGGTATCAATAAGAAACTCAAATAATATTAAAATTCCAAGTCAAGACCAAGGTAAATCTTCATGTAAATATTAATGGTTTAAGTTGGGAGATCTTTCTTACCGAGACACCACCATGCTTGTGGCATGGGTACCGATCTCCGCTCGATTGGCTAAGCCGTCTCATCCCATGGTATGCGGGAGGACATGGAAACACAAGACTATCACCATGTGCACGACATGGTGTCAATCACTGCCCCATTGGCTAAGCCATCTTACCACAATGTCGTGTGGGTCGACATGATCCTTTGCTAGCTATCATTTCATCCCAATTAAGGGGAATACTCTCAACATATCACCAAGGGACATTATGCCTCAACCACTCCTACATCGGTACATGTAGTTTCGGGTTTAGGTCATTTTAACCCACCCTTACTCAGTGACCTAACGATTCTTCCAAAATATTTATCATATAAAAGAGTTATGATTCATTTCATAGCCTTTTTTCAATCTCTTTCACTTCATCGACACTGTTGGCCATACACGTAAATCATTGTTCCTGGCATAATGGCCGCATTTCAATTATCACATAATCTCATTCTTTCTTTTTCAAGGATCATCATAGGTCGACAACATAAAGAACATTTGGAAATCATGACTTTAAATATATGAGCAATAAGAGTGTTACACACGTTGCATTTTCCTTCCCAAAAGTGCGCACAACAATTTGCAATTGAAACATGGATTCAAGTCATTAAGTATTAAATACTATTACTGTAATTGAAATACTTTTTCCAATGGAGAGTTACATAATAAGGCAATTAGAACATGACTTGAGTACATAAACGTTCGGATAAACTAATTGATAGAGGCAATTCGGAACAATAAGAATAGGGACTTGAGCAAACTTACAAAGAACTCATAGATTCCGATTGTACAGAAAGAGTTTAGCCAACGTAGCTCGAACTCGCCCCTTAATGATACTACGATGGTCCACACACTACGCAACTCCAATCTACAACAACGCAATGGAATTGTACCAATATTAGTAAGGATCTTTTACATTTTGCTCGCTTAGGCATTATATCAAGCATCTTATGTGCACACTCCTCTAGAACCTTCATCAATGATATTTCTTTATCCAATACCCACCCTTTTCCCCCACAAATTCATACTACAATTTAGGACCTCCAACAACATATTCATGTCTTACCATCCATCACACAAATCACTTTTCATTCTCTACAAATTCTCAAAATTCTAATTGGTGAACTTGTGGTTTCCAATCAGCATCCCATAAGTTCTGTCTCTAAATTCCTACTCATATATTTATTATTAAGCCATGAATGCAATTCCAAGGATATGGAATTACTTTGTGGGAGTAAATCAAGAAAAGTCCTCACTTGAGCTCTTGGGAAGATTCCTTGAAAATCTAATGATTCCATGGTGAATTGGGTTAGTTTTAGGGTGGAATTGATGGAATGAAGAACCAAATTAGTAAGGATTACTCATCTTGAAGATGGGAGGAGTTGGGGGTCTTGAGAGAGTACATAGGAGCTCCAAGAATCCGCCAAGAGGAGTGGGGGAAGTGAGCTACCAAAATGTCCTTTTATAAAGGCTTCAAGCCTAGTTTGTCCATCCTTGCGCATCGCACGGACATGGACGAGCTCTCGTTCAAGTTCGTGTGCTGAGGCATTACTTCACTATTTGCTGAAATGGCTGGGGGTCTTGGCTCGTTCAAACCCGTGAGGCACACGAGTTTAGAGGAGCCCCCAAGTTGCATCCTTTCTCTATTTCTTATTTTCCAACTTACCCTCCTTCTATACCTTGCTATAATGTAGACCCTAACTCACTTCCAAACCTTCCTATAAGTATGAAATCATTATTACATGATGCTACTCGCATCCATGTCAATCTGAGGTAAACAAACGAAAAGTGGAGATCTCGAGGCGCGATTTAAGGCCTTAAACCATTAGCAAAACTTTCCTTGTTCCGCCTGCCTTACTTTAATAATTCGATCATAACTTCTTGTATAAATATCAAAATAAAAATGGTTTGATGCATTTTCAGACTCGAAGCGCTACGTTTTAGGGACAAAATTCATGGAAAATATCTTTTTGCTATGAGAGCAATACCCGCTTAAAGTCAGGTGTTATGCAAATTGAGACATCATTTCCACTTAATATATCCAACTTATTCCACAAAAATTCTTCCCAATTATAAACCTCCTAAATATGTTCCAAAACAATTTCCACATGTAATTGCTTATATCACGGGGCTTTACATCCTCCCCCGCTTAGGATCATTCATCCTCGAATAAGCGTTAGAGTCTTCCCTAAACACCTAACATGACTTAGTTCCTCATTCACACACCAATAAATTAGAGTTGACTAACTCCCCAAATTTCCAAAAATTTCAACAGAGTTTCCCCTGTATTTTGGCCTATCCACATGTTAGAGAGCCCCAAAAACCAATCCTAACAACATTTTCATTACACGAGACATATCATAGCATAAAAACAACATCAACCATAACATCATAGGAATTATATTACCAAAAGGGGCATTTAGCATAAATTGTACAAGTTGAACATAACCAATAGAAATTAAACTTTTGACATTCCCTTAAACACAGCTATTTTTTTACACAAACAAATGAGTGTATTTTCTTTTCATTTCTTCCTCAGCCTCCCAGGCGGCCTCTTCAACTTGTTGCTTTTGCCATAGCACTTTGGCTGAGGCAATCTCTTTATTATTCAACTTTCGAACTTCCCTATCAAGAATGACAATTGGAATCTCCTCATACGTCAATTTCAATTAACTTCAATAGCCTCCATGGGGACGATGAACTACAGGTCTCCAACTACCTTCTTCAACATGTACACATGAAACACCGAGTACACTAAGGACATCTCTTGAGGTAACTCGTTCCTATAAGCCACCCGACCAACCTTCCGCAAGATCCTATATGGGCTGATGTACCTTGGACTCAATTTTTCTTTCTTTACAAATCGTATTATGCCCTTCATGGGGAAAACTTTCAAGAACACCCAATCTACCTCTTTGAACTCCAAATCTCTACAATGCACATTTGAATAGGACCTCTAGCGACTCTGAGAAGTTTTCAGCCATTCAGTAATGATCTTGACCTTCTCTAGAGCCTGATCCATGAGGTTTAGCCCTATTAGTTCTACTTCCCCAACTTCGAACCAACCAATGGGAGATCTACATCTCCTACTATATTCAAACAGTGCCATTCGAATGCTGGCATGGTAGCTGTTGCAATAGGCAAATTCTATCAATGGCAAATGACAATCCTAGCTACCCTTGAAGTCAAGAAACAAGCACGCAACATATCCTTATTTGAATAGTCCATTTTGCTTGCAAGTCGGCCTATGGATGGAAAGTTGTGCTAAGATTTACCTAAGTCTTGCTAAAATTTCTGCCAATAGTTAGCGGTGAACTGCCCCTCGATCTAAGATGATAGAAACTAGAGTGTCAAGCAACCTGACTATTTCCTTGACATACAACTGATCATAGTGTTCTGCTGTGTCGGTGGCCTTAACGGGCAAGAAGTGTGTTGATTTCGTGAGTCGGTCCACAATCACCCAAATCGAATCAAACTTACAAGGCGTGCGAGGTAGACCTACCACAAAGTCCATACTTATCATCACCCACTTCCACATTGGAAATTCTATGTTTTGTGCCAAACCACCAGGCTTTTTGAGCTCGGCCTTCACTTGCTGACAATTCGGGCATCTAGCCACAAAGTCCGCTACGTTCCTCTTCATGTCATTCGACCAGTAGACTTCTTTGAGATCATGGTACATATTTGTAGAGCCTGGGTGCATGGAATACTTAGAACTATGAGCCTCGGTCATGATTCTCTCCCGGAGACCGTCAACATTCAGAACACATAATCGCCCTTGGTACGTGAGTGTACCATCATTTATGCCAAGAGAAAAAGTTATGGTTTTGTGTTTATGAATTCCATCCTTCAGTTGCACCAATAACGGATCATCATATTGTTTCTCCTTGACTTCCACTGGCAGTGATCACTCGGCCTTATTTTGCAGAACCACCCCACTTTTGCTGGAGTCCGCAAGCCACACTCCCAAACGAGCCAACTGGTGAACTTCCTTGGCTAACGGCCTTAGGTATGCCTCCATGTGAGCCAAACTACCCATGGATTTCCGACTAAGAGCATCCGCCAATACGTTAGCTTCCCCGGATGATATAGAATATCGATGTCGTAGTTAAACCTTGACTTCAACTCTTGAAAGCTCTTTTCATAAGAATCCGACCATTGGAATTTAGCTGCCTTCTACGTCAATTTAGTCAATGGAGAGGCAAGAGAAGAGAACCTCTCCACAAATCTTCCGTAATATCCAGTTAATCCCAAGAAACTCCGAATCTCTGTTAGAGTTGTAGGTCGAGGCCAATGCTTCACTGCTACAATCTTCTGAGGATCAACCTTGATTCCCTCACTAGAGACAACATGACCCAAGAAATAAACATGTTCAAGCCAAAACTTACACTTTGAATACTTTGCATACAACTTTTGCTAGCTCAGAGATTGCAAAACTACCCTGAAATAATCGGCATGGTCCTCCCGACTTCGTGAATACATAAGGTTATCATCAATGAAAACTATCACGATAGAGTCGAGGATAGGCTTGAAGACTCGATTCATAAGATCCATCAAAGCTACCGGGGAATTCGTTAGCCCAAAAGATATCATCAGAAACTCGAAGTGTCCATACTAAGTCCTGAAAGTTGTTTTTGGAATACCCTGCTCCCTAATCTTCAACTGGTGATACCTCGATCTTAAGTTAATCTTGGAAAAGTACTCAGCACCTTGCAATTGATTAAACAGGTCATCTATCCTCGGCAGCAGGTACTTATTCTTGATTGTGACCTTGTTGAGCTGCCGATAGTCAATACACATCCTCAATGACTTATCTTTCCTCCTTACAAAGAGAACCGGTGTGCCATTCTATAGGGTGGAATTGATATAGGTTGCGTGCCTGGAAACACATCGATCCCAAAATCAATCTCCCTGTCTGGTGGGATCCCAGGAAGCTCATCAGGAAAGAGCTTTAAAAATTCATTCACAACTGGCATAGACTCAAGTGTTGGTGCCTCAGCCTTAGTGTCATGACTTGGACCAAGTGGTTACTGATCATCTTTGCAGCCTTAAGGTAAGAAATAATACCCTTTGGCATGACATTATCCTCCTTCCACTCAATGACTGGCTCGTTAGCAAACTCAAACCTAACGGTTCTAGTTCGGTAATCAAGCTTGGCAAAACATGAATAAAGCCGGTCCATCCACATTATTACATCAAAATCCACCATCACCAATTCAATGAGACTGTTCGTGGAGTCTTGATCATGCACCGTGACAATACAATCCCTATAAACCCGTGTGGCCACAATAGACTCACCAACTAGAGTAAATACAAATAACGGCTCATGAAGCTATTTCGGTTCTATCTCGAATTCCATAGCAACATAAGGATTTACATATGAAAAGGAGGAACCAGGATCTATAAGAGCATATACATCATGATATTGGACAGCTAATATACCTGTGACAACATCTGGAGAAGTCTATGAACTCTGGCGACCCCTCATAACATAGAACCCGTTGGGCCCTTCCGAACTCTAGCACCACCCCTAGCTGCACCACACCCAACGGGTGTCGAAGTACCTCGATCTGGAGGAGGTGCTGCCAAAGTAGTAGCCATTGAACTTGCCGGCTGGCCCTACCCCTACAAGCACTTTGACGGGACGAAGGGAAATCTCTCTAAATGTGACCCCTAAGACTACACCTGTAGCATATGGGAAAATTCATGTAGCAGATACCTGCGTGCATCTTTCTACACTTAGGACGCGGCTGAAATTCCCCGCCCGACTGACCCTGCTAATAAGATCCGCTATTGCCCTGACTGGGCCTAAAATGACTCCATTGCTGTTGACCGAACCCTTAGTGCAGTAGCCGACGACTGAGCAAAAGACAGTGACAGTCCAGACGACCCTCCCCTGAACACTGCCCTTCCACCACTGACACCACTGGAAGAACCACTAAAGTTGCCCGCAGACCGGGCTTTCTTACTACCTTCTCGCTCCATTCTATTCTTCAATTTGTGGGCAGCAAATGTCGCCTTCTTCCCATAATTTATATTAGAATTCAACGCGATGGTAGTGCCCTTGTTGATAACCAAAGGGCTAAGGCCTTGCATAAATCGGCGAACTCTGGCCTCCATAGTGGGAACCATGTGAACATCATACTTAGAAAAATGCGCGAATCTCATATGGTAATCTCACGCACTCGTACTATATTGTTTGAGGTTCTCAAACTCGGCTGTGTGTGTTGCCCTAGTCTCGATAGGCAAGAAATGATCTATAAAAGCATCCGCAAACTCGTTCCACTTCGCCGGAGGGCTCCCTTCCTCAGGGTACTCCTCCCACAATTCAAACCATGAGTACTCCACCTCTTTCAGGCGATAGGAGGCCAATTCCATTGCTTCTGTCAGTGGCACGCATCAGACAAAGAGTCTTATGCATTACATCAATAAAGTCCTGGGGGTTCTCCTCGGGCATAGTACCCGTGAATTCTGGTGGATCCAACTGGAGGAATTGGTTCAACCTGGAACTAGCAGAATCCCCTTGGTGACTGGAAGAAGTAGGTGTAGCATTCAATCTCTGGGCCTGGGAAGCCAATATCTTGGTCAACATCTATATGGCTCCCCTAAGGTCCACATCAGAGACATTAGGACCGGTGGCTGAGGATGGAGGGGGAACTGGAATATCAGTTGGAGGAGGAATCATTGCATTCTCAGCAGGAGAAGGAATCGTGCATTCTCAACAAGATTAGTAGAATCAGGGGTGTTGTGGTTGAGGGAATATCTTCACCCCTCGAGCACTCACCCGTAACATCAGGTATAAAATCAACTGCCACTCCTGGGGTGACATTGGCCCTTTGGCCACTCCTCTCCTTGTCCCTAGGCTCCATGTACTAAAAATTTAGAACAATGCACGAGTTAAGAAGGGTAAATCTTATAATCAAACTCGATCGCTCGATCTAGAATATCAAAGAAAGGTAACATTCCTATATGCCCAAAAAGCCTCCTAATAATAGATGTGGTTGACAACTATTCGATAAGAAAGGAAGCTACTAGATAAGGCTCCAAGACAATCCTAGAATACTTTAAAACCTGGCTCTGATACCAAGCTTGTCACGCCGCATCTTTGGAGAACGGGATCGGCGCTAACCCTATATACCCTAGTCGAGCAAGCCTACTCGATGCCTACTATCCAACCTTACTCGTGATCAATTTGAGAATCAATAACAAGAGATAGACATGAGAGGATAAAATGTGAAGCACAAATTTTCATTACTTATAGAAACTTCATTTACGATCTCCAAAATATTACAAGTTCATAGTTTAAAAGTGGAAACATGTCCAGCAACTACAACACCTCTAGTTTGATTTCCCCAAACCAAACCACAACTCACAACATGTTTACGGAGCCTTTAAATGAAATAGAAGAGTAGTATGAAATTGCCGGTGACAAGGCACGGCTGTACCTTAAAACACAAACTACAATATCAAGTGACATAAGGCCCCAAAGCAGAATAGGGCTCACTAAAATCCACTGAGTAGAGGGTAAGCTGCTAACGAGGATCAAGGTTGCCTGCTGAGGAACCACCTGCATCCATTAAAGATGCAACACCCCTGGCAAAAGGGACGTTAGTATATATGGAATAGTACTATTATGTAAAGCTAAATACCCTCTCCCTCTCATGGAATAGAGTACCAACATAAAAGGAGAGGAACATGGTATCAATAAGGAACTCAAATAATATTAAAATGCCAAGTCAAGAGCAAGGTAAAGCTTCAAGTAAATATTAATGTTTTAAGTTGGGAGATCTTTAGTATCGACACACCACCATGCTTATGGCATTAAGCCGTCTCACACCAGTGTGTGCTGGTGGATGTAGAAACACAACACCACCACCACGTGCGCGACATGGTGCCTCATCACTGCCCGATCAGCTAAGTTGTCTCACTACAATGTCGTGTGGGTCGACATCGTCCTTTTCTAGTTATCATTACATCCCAATTAAGGGGAATACTCTCAACACATCACCACGGGAATTAATCCCTGAATAACTCCTACGCCGCCACGTGTAGTTTCGGGTTTAGATCATTTCAACCCACCCTTCCTCGGTGACCTAATGATAATCCCAAAAATAACTATCATATAAAAGAGTTGTGATTCATTTCATAGCCTTTTTCAATCTCTTTCACTTCATTGGCACTATTGGCCATTCACGTAAATCATTGTTCCTGGCACGATAGCTACATGTCAATTATCTCATACTCTCATTCTTTCTTTTTCAAGGATCATCATAGGTCATCAACATAAAGAATATTTGAAAATCATGACTTTAATACATGAGAAATAAGAGTCTTAAACACATTGAATTTTCCTTCCCAAAAGAGAGCACACTGATTTGCAATTTTTTTTTAATTTAATAGCATATATATTGTTTAATAAAAGTCGCGCTCAATCCATTCGCCGCAAGAAAAAAGGTACTTCAAGTACAAATTCAGATGTTCTAAAATGTAAAGAGCTGAACTAGTCTCAAGATGAAAGGCCTAAAACCAAATAATGCAAAAAACCTAAGGAAGCGACAATCTCACAAAAAGGTCAAGCGGATCAGCGGTAACAGCGGAGAGACAGAGTCTGGTTCCTTTTCAGGTTCCTATTCTGGAAGGGCAATTTTTGTGGTAAAGATGTCCCTTTCCTCGGAGTCCCTGTATTTCTTACCGGCTGAGGTGAGACCATGAAGTTCTCTATGCTTATGCACTGGGTTGCAGATCCAGTTGATCCTTGGATCGTTGGGAATAGCAGCATGGGCTGCGTCAACCAATATCACCTCATAGTACTTGTAGGTAGAATCCTCATTAATCCAGTAAAAATTGAGGACTTTAAGACCACCCAATTTCCTACTGTCACGCTCCTCAGCAACAGAGCGCTTGCTGCGCTGGAACTTTAGTTGGGTGACCCTCTAGTTGGTGGGTTTACCAATACACAATACCTTTGGGAACTAGCCTCTTCCTTCCACCACGTTTCACACGAACACGGTAGACCACATAGCCCTGCTTGACATTGTAGCCCAAGCGGCGTGCCTTGCCAGGACGAGTAGGTCTAGTGACACGCATAATAGAAGGGAGCTGTCGGTACTCCCAGCACCTCACCCTTTTCTAGAACCTCATCACATCTGACTACTTCTTCCTCCATAGCTCTGACACATAAGTGTAAGGCCCCATTGAATCACTTATGTTGCTCCATAATAGAAGGGAACTGATTTGCAATTGAAACATGGATTCAAGTCAGAATCATTAGATACAATAACTGTAATTGAAACATTTTTCCAATGGAGAGTTACATGATAGAGAAATTAGAACATGAATTGAGAACATGAGCATTGGATAAACCAATTAGTAGAGGAAATTCCTAACAATAAGAATAAGGGCTTGAGCAACCCATATTTGGAACTTACAAGGAACTCATAGATTCCGATTCTATAGAAGGAGTTTAGCCAACATACCTCAAACTCACCCCTTAGTGATACTAACATGGTTCACCACACTACAAAACTTCAATCTACAACAATGCAACACAATTGTACCAATATTAGTAAGGATGTTTTACATTTTGCTCACTTAAACATTATGTCAAGCATCTAGTGTGCACATTTCTCTACAACCTTCATCGATGATGTTTCTTCATCCAATACCCACGCTTTGCCCCACCAATTCATACTACAACCAACCATAAATAGCTTAGGACCTCCAACAACATATTCATGTCTTACCATCCATTAAAAAAATCACTTTTCATTCTCTACAAATTCTCAAATTTTCAATTGGTGAACTTGTTATTTCCAGTTACCATCCCATAAGTTCTATCTCTAAAATCCTACTCATATATTCATTATTAAGCCATGCATGCAAGTCCAAGGAGATGGAATTACCTTTTGGGAGTAAATCTTACAAAGTCCTCACTTGAGCTCTTGAGAAGATTCATCAAGAATCTAATGATTCCAGGGTGGATTGCGTTAGTTTTAGGGTGGAATTGATGGAATGAAACACCAAATTAGGGGATTACTCACCTTGAATATGGGTGGAGTTGGGGGTCTTGAGAGAGTGGAGAGGAGCTCCAAGAATCGGCCAAGAAGAGTGAGGAAAGTGAGCTACCAAAATGTCCTTTACAAAGGGTTCAGCCCAGCTTGTCCATCCTTGCACGTCGCGCGGACATGGACGAGCTCTCGTTCAAGTTCGCGCACTGGGGCATTACTTCACTATTTTCTAAAATGACTGGGTGTCTAAATAAAAGTTATGAAAACTTTAAGTGTTGCCTATGTATTTGGAAAACGTCTCAAAGAAAGAAAGAAAGAAAGAAAGAAAGAAAGAAAGAAAGAATGAACGAATGAAAGAAAGAAGAAGAAATATGGTTTTGAGAAGAAGAAGAAGAACAAATATGGTTTTGAGAAGAAGAAGAAGAAAGATGGTTTTGAGTGCAACTATGGTGAGAGCCCTTCCGGGAGTGGGTGTACTCAGATGCACTCAACTTGCCCTTCTTTCCGAACGTCATCACACCCTTCATGGGTGAAACCTGGAGCTATACCCTGTCTCCAATCATGAATACAACATCACGAACTCTATCATCGGCATAACTCTTCTGCCTATACTGAGCGGTCCGAAGTCGATCCTAAATAATCTTGACCTTATCCAAGGCATCATGAACCAAATCGGTAACCAACAATTGAGCCTCTCCCTGCTCGAACCATCAACTGGCAAACGACACCGCCTCCCGTATAATGCCTCATGGGGAGCCATCTTAATGCTCAACTGGTGGCTGTTGTTATAGGCAAACTCCATAAGTGGCAAGAATGGATCCCAAGAAACCCCAAAATCCATAACGCAAGCATGAAGCATATCCCCCAATATCTGAATGGTGCGCTCGAATTGTCTGTCCGTCTGGGGGTGAAATGCTGTACTCAACTCAACCCATGTGCCCAACCCACGATGTACGGCCCTCCAGAAGTGCGAGGTGAACCGCGTACCTCGATCAGAAATGATAGACACGGGCACACCGTGAAGACGAACGATCTCGCGGATGTATATCTCAGCTAACAGCTCTGAAGAATAGGTAACTGCCACTGGAATAAAATATTCCGACTTGGTCAACCTATCCACAAGACCCATACCGCATCGAACTTCTTCTAAGTTCATGGAAGCCCAACAACAAAATCCATGGTAATACGCTCTCACTTCCACTCAGGAATCTCCAACCTCTGAAGCAAACCATCAGGCCTCTGATGCCTGTACTTTACTCGCTGACAGTTCAAACACCAAGCTACGTATGAAACTATATCCTTATTCATCCTCCTCCACCAATAATGCTGTCGCGAGTCCTGATACATCTTGGCGGCACCCGGGTGAATAGAATACCGAGAACTGTCACGAAGCCCGTCCACATTGGGCACACAAATATGACCCTGCATCCGCAAAACCCAATTATCTTCAACAGTAACCTTCTTGGCACAACCGTGCCGCATCGTGTCCTTAAGGACAAGCAAATGGGGTTCATCATACTGACATTCTCTGATGTGCTCAAACAAGGAAGACCGAGAAACTTTGCAAGCTAGAACACGATTGGGCTCCGAAACATCTAACCTCACGAACTGATTGGCCAAAGTCTGAACATCTGATGCTAACGACCTCTCCCCAACTGGAATATACGCAAGGCTACCCATACCCACAGCCTTTCTACTCAAGGCATCGGCCACCATATTGGCCTTCCTAGAATGATACAAAATAGTGATATCATAGTCTTTCAACAGCTCCAACCACCTTATCTGCCTCAAGCTAAGATCATTATGTTTGAACAAATACTGTAGACTCCGATGATTCGTGAATACCTCACATGATACGTCGTAAAGATAGTGCTTCCAAATCTTCAGCGCATGAATAATGGCTGCTAACTCTAAGTTATGAACAGCGTAATTTTTCTCATGAACCTTCAATTGCCGCGATGCGTATGCAATCACCCTGCCATCCTGCATCAATACTGCACCAAGCCCAATACGAGATGCATCACTGTACACCATGTAGGACCCTAAACATGTGGGCAACACCAACATTGGCACCTTAGCCAAAGTAGTATTGAGCTTTTGAAAGCTCAACTTACAGTCATCTGACCATCTAAATGGGGCACCCTTCTAGGTCAATCTAGTCAATGTGGCTGCTTTGGATGAAAGCCCATCCACGAACCGGCTATAATAACCCGCCAAACCAAGGAAACTCCGGATCTCTGTAGCTGAAGTAGGTCTAGGCCAGTTCTGGACTGCCTCAATCTTCTTAGGATCCACTTTTATGCCCTCTGCCGATACAACATGTCCCAAAAAGGCGACTGACTCTAACCAAAACTCACACTTTGAAAACTTGGCTGACTATCTCTCAGAGTCTAAAGTACAATCTGAATATGCTACTCATGCTCCTCTCGACTGCGGGAGTAGATCAAGATATTATCAATAAATAAAATCACAAAATAACCCAATAGGGTTTGAATACTCGGTTCATCAAATCCATAAATGTTGTTGGGGCATTTGTCAACCCAAATGACATCACTAGGAACTCATAATGCCCATACCGAGTCTGAAAAGCTGTCTTAGGGACATCTGATGCCCTAATCTTCATCTGATGGTAGCCAGACCTCAAATCAATCTTTGAAAACACCTTTGCACCCTGAAGCAGATCAAATAAGTTATCAATCCTCGGAAATGGATATTTATTCTTGATAGTGACATTGTTCAACTATCGATAATCTATACACATCCTCATCGACCCATCTTTTTCTTCACGAACAACACAGGCCCACCCCATAGCGAGACACTACTTCTAATGAATCCCTTGCCAAGCAAATCTTGCAACTGCTCCTTCAATTTCTTCAACTTTGGCAGGGCCATATAGTATGGTGGAATAGAAATGGGCTGAGTTCCCGGAGCCAAATCAATATAGAAGTCAATATCTCTGTCGGGTGGCATCCCCAGCAGATCTACAGGAAAAACCTCTGGAAACTCACGCACAACAGGTACTGACTCCATGGAAGGAACCTCTGCACTCGAATCACGAACATAGACCAAATATGCTAGACATCCCTTCTCAACCAAACGTCGAGCCTTCACATAAGAAATAACCCTGCTGGTAGAATGGCCAAGAGTCCCTCTCCACTCTAATTTAGGCAACCCCGGCATGGCTAAGGTCACCGTCTTGGCGTAACAATCCACTATAGCATGATAAGGTGACAGCCAATCCATACCCAAGATAACATCAAAAACTACCATATCAAGAAGTAGGAGATATACGCTAGCCTCAAGACTCCCAATAATAATCACACACGAGTGATAGACGCGACCTACAACAATAAAATCTCCCACGGGCATGGATAGATACGCAGGAGCACTCAAAGAATCACGAGGCACAACCAGATATGAAGCAAAATAGGATGACACGTAGGAATAAGTTGAGCCCGGATCAAATTAAACTGAAGCATCTCTATGGAAAACTGGAACAATACCGGTGATAACAATGTCTAATGACTCGGCCTCAAGTGTAGCTGGGAGAGCATAAAATTGGGGCTGGTCCCCACCACTCTGGCCTACGTCTCCGGGATGGCCTCTAGCTGGCTGGCCTCCACCTCTAACGGCCTGACCTCCACCTCTAATGGCCTGACCTCCACCTCTAACGGCCTGATCTCCACCTCTGGTTGCCTGACCCTGCCTCTAGTTGGCTGAGCGGGCGGTGGAGCGACCGGTGCCGGAACCATGGCAGGAGAACTCTACTGGAGCATGCCGCCCAACAATCTCAGATAGAACCTCTTGATGTGACTAGTACCTCCACAATCGAAACACCTATCCTGCTCTGTGGCTACTAAAGCTGAAGCTGAACCGAACAGGCTGGATAACAACAGTGATAACTCTAAATCGGAGGCGCACTGATAGGAGCTAATGGTGCACTGTAGGCTGGCTGCCCAGAATGAGGTACATAAGGACCACGACTCCCTGAAGCACTATAAGATGCCTGAAGCGCTGACTGACCCTAGGAGGATGGCTTCTACCAAAAGTACCCTTGCCTCCAGACGAGGCAGCACTGAAACTACCAAAATAATGAGGCCTGTTATCAAACACATGCCCCATCTCCTAACCACGAACCATCTTGATCAGTCTAGCAATATCTACAGCCCTCTGGAAAGTAATATCATAACTAGTCTCCTCGGCCTTCTGTAGCCTTATAGTGAAAGTGAGCCCATCAATAAATCTCCTCACTCTCTCCTTCTCAGTAGGGAGCAAGATAATGGCAAGGCGAGCTAGATCCACAAATCAAGTCTCGTACTGAGTAACATGCATACTATCCTGCTAAGGACGCTCAAACTGTCTACGGTAATCCTCTCTCAAAGTGACAGGGATGAACTTCTCTAGAATAGCTGTGAAAACTGATCCCAAGTAAGTGCAGGCGAACCAGCTGGTCTGTCAGCATATAATCTCCTCACCATCTCTTGGCAAAACCAGTCATCTGAAATACTGCAAAATCGACCCCATTGGTCTCAACTATACCCATGTTCCGCAGTACCTCATGGCAGCGGTCTAGATTATCCTTTGGGTCCTCAGAAGGTGTACCACTGAAATGAATAGGAAAGAGATTGGTAAACTTATCCAACCTCAACAAAGCCTTGGAAGTGGATACTCAGGAAGAGTATTGTACTCAGATGTATTCCAATGCCCATGCGTCGTATCCTTCTTTTTTTCTTTTTTCCTCCTTAATAATCCCTTCTCTATATTAAAGGACTTCGAATTTGCTTTTAATTTGAATGTGTAGATCCATGGGAGCAAATGCTGGGAATGGGAATAGGAGTAGTTTCCCTAATCTAAAGGTCAAATGGGAAGCTAAGAGTGACGAAGACCTCGACAAGTTTCTTGATAAAGCTAGGCTAGCCAATGAGCGTTGTTACCTCGGTAAGATTACCTTATAAAATGTTTGTTGTGCCCAAATAACTCATGAAATGCTCAATATTTCAATTCCCAATTGGGCATTTTCTACTTAGACAAGTTATGCTATTACAAAAATTCCTTAAAAAAATCGAGTCTTGTGCTAAAATTTGCTGAAGAATTTTGTTTTAAAAGTTATCTTTTAACTGTGTTTGTGCGCTAGAGTACAAAAGATTTGTGTTTGTTGATGATTTGTGTAATCGGTTATGTTAATTTGAATTATTTGGCAAATTTTTATATGGTCTATACTCTGCTCTTCTATTTGATCGAAGTGATTTGTCTTGAAACCAAAAAGAAATAGAAAAGAAAATAAAACGAAATAAAAAATATTTGCTTTTTGAAGGATGTGAATACACAATGAGCGGCCTTTTTTCCTGATTAGCTGCCGATAGGTTTTGGGGCCCTGTCTTTGAAGTGGTGGGTTCACAATTTCTCTATTGTTTGATTCTATTGTTTAGGTGTTGTACTATGAAGCAGTTCTCTCTAGGTCTTAATCCGTATTTTTGTTGCATCTCAATAGCTTTGTGTTAGGCAAGCAAATGGATTCTTTGAAAGGTGATGGACCTTATAATTCAATAGAAACTTCCCCGGTGACCCTTGTATGGGGTCGAACCCGATCGCTTGCATAGGAAGTACCGGTTTTGGGATTTGATGACCAGCGTCGATTGAAGTCGCCATCCGATAGGTCGAGACTAGGACATCGAGAAGAGAAGTCCGAGACCGGGACATCGAGAAGAGAAGTCCGAAACCGGGACATCGAGTAAAGAAGTCCGAGACCGGATGTCATCGGAACGAAGCTCGAAGCCAAGGCGTTCGAGACGAGATCATCAAGGCCGATCAGGGTAAAACATCCTATGGTAAAATTATCAGATTTGCGTAATTGAAGGACCGGAAATCTCGTGATATGTAAACATCTCGGCGGGAATCGCGGCTCAAATCAATAAAGACGTTGAATCCATTAATTCTAGGGATATCTTACCTTGTAAATGAGATTTTTACCTTGTATAAAATTCTTTTCCCTTCCTATATAAACAGGCAGCCCTATTTGTAAACACACACACAATCTACGATCAATATACAAAGGCTATAGTCTATTTTACTCATTTATTTACTTCATATTATATTTCCAAAGAATTCTAACGCAGAGAGGCTACTCAATATTGGTGGTTTGCTCTTTTCCTTGTTCACTAAATTTAGTCTCTATTTCCGTTTATTCTTTAACTATATTAAATCGGGTCACATATTCTTAAAACCACATATAAATTTAATTATTACTCGTAATCAAGGGTAAACAGTTTGGCGCCCACCGTGGGGCTAAGGATAATAGTGATCGTTTGATACAATTTTCTGTCACACAGACTATTTTACACTTGTTCTTTGTAGAATGCTTTTTTTTAGGTTTATAATACAATCATGTCACATTCTCAATCCGTGCCTCAATACGTCGATGGCGAGTCTGTCCACCAGGGCGAAAACAACAACTTGGGGCTCGGTAATGAGGTTCCAGTCGATACTAACTCCCAAATGGCAGTCGATGTGGATCGGACTTCTGGCCCATCGAACAGTGTTCGAAGAGAATACCGCTCGAAAATCAGAACGACGAGGAGGATGGGATTAGCCTCAGGATGATATTCAACATGTTGCAAGCCCAGCAAGCGGTCATTGCTCAGCTACAAAATCGGAGCCAAGTTTCGAATGGGGTAGAGACCGGCCCCCCTCGGGAAATTGTCCCCAAAAATGAACCTATCATAGTGGAACCAAGCGAAGGCGGATCGGGGGCAAACGCCGGGATCATGAAAATGCTCGAGGAATTAACCAGACGAGTCGAGTCTTGCGAGAAGAAGATCGAGGCCAATAATAAAAGGTGGAAACATATAATTTGAGGGTGGACTAAATTCCAGGAGCACCCCCGGTATTAAAAGGTTTAGACTCAAAGAAATTCGTACGAAAAACTTTTCCATCAAGCACCGCCCCAAAACCCATACCGAAGAAGTTTCGCATGCCAGAAATTTCGACATCTGACCCAAATGAGCATGTAACAGCATACACATGCGCCATAAAGGGAAATGATCTCGAAGACGATGAGATTGAGTCCGTTCTCTTGAAGAAATTCGGAGAGACCTTATCAAAAGGGGCAATGACTTGGTATCACAATTTGCCCCCGAATTCCATTAATTCTTTGCCATGCTTGCAGACACCTTCGTGAAAGCACATGCGGGTGCCATCAGAGTCGAGACACGGAAATCGGACTTATTTAAAGTTAGGCAAAGGGATAACGAGATGCTTAGGGAATTTGTATCTCGCTTTCAGATGGAACGGATGGACCTACCACCGGTCACTGTTGATTGGGCCGTACAGGCCTTCACCCAAGGACTTAACGCTCGATGTTCAACGGCTTCACAAAAGCTTAAGCAGAGCTTGATTGAATATCTGACTGCCACATGGGCGGATATACACAACCGATATCAATCGAAGATTAGGGTCGAGGATGACCAACTCGGAGCCCCCTCGGGATCCGCTTACCCCATCAGAACTCATGATAGGGTTCAAAGGGATATTTATCGAGAGCCAAGATCGAGCAGAGACAGGCTTCAACCATATACTGGAGACCGAAAGGCCATTCAAGTAAGGCAGGGTTCCCCGACACGAGAAAGGAGGAATGGTCTTAATCGGAGTAACCAGGACCATTGGCGAGAAACAACTTCGAGAGAACCGCTGGCCATCGAGAAGCACCACGACTGTCTGAGTATAACTTCAACGTCGACTCGGCTACTCTCGTATCAGCCATCGGTTGCATTAAGGACACTAAGTGGCCTCGACCACTACAATTGGACCTAGCTAAGAGAGATCCCAGTTTGATATGTAAATATCATGGTACGCATGGGCATAGGACAGAGGACTGTTGACAGTTGAGGGAAAAGGTGGCACGGTTGCTCGAAAATGGGCACCTTCGAGAAATTTTGAGCGATCGAGCCAAAAACCATTACAGGAATAGGAATAAACCAGTAAACCAGGAAGAGCCTCAGCATACGATCAATATGATAATCGGTAGGGTAGATACACCCCAAGGTCCGGTATGGAAACGCACTAAAATATCCATCACCCGAGAAAAGCGCACTTGGGATTATGCGATGGAGGGACTTTGCACTTCAGCGAGGATGATGCGGAAGGAATCATACAACCCCATAACAACGCCTTAGTAATATCGGTGCTTATACACAAAACTAAGGTGAAGCATGATTGGTCGATCCCAGTAGTTCGGCCAACATAATCCGGTCATGGGTTATCGAACAGCTCAGTTTGACGGACCGAATTATCCCTGAAGTTCGGATTCTCAATGGTTTCAACATGGCTTCCGAGACAACCAAAGGGAAATAACATTACTAGTGAACACTGCCGGTACTGTTCGGGAAATGAAATTCTGCGTAATCGAAGGAGATATGAGGTACAACGCCTTGCTAGGAAGATCGTGGATTCATGATATCAGAGCAGTACCCTCAACATTGCACCAAATGTTGAAATTCCCATCGACTGATGGGATCATAACTGTTTATGGAGAACAACATACGGCGAAAAAGATGTTCGCAGCAGAAGAAGCAGTACCGAAACCAATAGCTCCTTCCCAAAGAACCAAATAGCAATCACAGGCATCTCCTTCAACGAACAAAGGTGAACAGGATCTTTTCGAAGATGACGACTACGGATTCCCCGGTCGTTCGTCGGCCCCGACTAATCCGATGCAACTAAATCAGTGATTGAGGAACTCGAGCAAATTTCACTCCGAGGAGATGCGCCAGATCGAAAGCTATACCTAGGCTCGGGCCTAGCTCCGAGCTCAGGACCAAACTTATTCATTTTTTTTCAGCTAACGAAGACTCTTTTGCTTGGTCCCATCTTGACATAACAGGGATACCACCGGAGATAACGACTCACAAACTGAGCATCGATCCTAAATTTCGACCGGTCAAGCAAAAGAGGAGGCCTCAATCCGAAGTCAAACAAGCATTCATCAAGGATGAGGTAACCAAGCTTTTAAATATAGGGTCCATTCGGGAAGCTAAATACCTATAATGGTTTGCAAATGTAGTTGTAGTTCCTAAAAAGGGAAATAAGTTAAGAATGTGCATGGATTATAAAGATTTAAACAAGGCGTGCCCTAAAGATTCTTTTCCCTTACCTAACATCGATCGCATGATCGATGCCACCGCCGGCCACGAGATCCTTAGCTTTCTCGACGCCTACTCTGGCTATAACCAGATACGAATGAACAAGGATGATCAAGAAAAGACATCCTTCATCACTAAGTATGGTACATACTATTGTAACGTGATGCCATTCGGGTTAAAGAATGCGGGAGCTACTTATCAACGCCTAGTAAACAAAAAATGTTCAAAGAACAACTAGGAAAAACAATGGAAGTTTAAATTGATGATATGCTGGTTAAGTCCCTGCGAGCAGAAGACCATTTGAGCAATTTGTAGGAAACGTTCAATGTGCTGAAACGATACAACATGAAGTTAAACCAGGAGAAGTGCGCATTCGGAGTGGGCTCGGGAAAATTCCTCGGTTTCATGGCCTCGAATCGAGGCTCGAATCGAGGGATAGAAATTAACCCAGAAAAGATCCAAGCCATCGAAGACATTATAATTGTAGACAGTGTAAAAGTCATACAAAAGCTGACAGGTCGGATAGCCGCTCGAGGCCGATTCATTTTGAGATCTTTCGACAGGAGTCACCGATTTTTCAACTTTCTGAAAAAGAAGAACGATTTCTCGTGGAGTCTGGAATGTCAGCGCGCGTTAGAAGAACTCAAGAGGTATATCTCTAGCCCACCTTTGCTGCATACACCAAAAACAGGTGAGCAACTATACCTCTACCTTGCCGTCTCGGAAGTAGCGGTGAGTGGGGTCCTAGTCCAAGAAGAACAAGGTACACATTTTCCTATTTATTACGTTAGTAGAACCTTAGGTGAGGCCGAAACTAGATACCCGCATTTAAAAAAATTAGCACTCGCTTTATTGAGTTCCTCTAGGAAGCTAATACCCTACTTCCAATGCCATCCCATATGTGTAGTAACGACTTATCCTTTGAGAAATATAATACATAAGCCCGAGTTATCCGGCCGATTGGCCAAGTGGGGCATCAAAATAAGCGGGTATGATATCGAATATCGGCCCCGAACCTCGATCAAATCTCAAGTATTGGCGGATTTCATCGCAGATTTTGAGCCGTTACTAATACCCGAAGTCGAGAAATAATTAATGACCGAATCGGGTACTCCTTCGGGAGTATGGACCCTGTTCACAGAAGGCGCCTCGAACTCGAAGGATCGGGGCTTGGTATCGTACTAAGGCCCCCAACTGGGAATACAATTCGACAGTCTATTAAGACTGTAAAATTAACTAACAATGAAGCGGAGTATGAAGCTATGATTGCAGGTTTAAAACTAGCCAAAAGCCTGGGAGCAGAAATAATCGAAGCCAAATGTGATTCCCTCCTCGTGGTTAACCAAGTAAATAGGACTTTCGAAGTCAGAGAAGGACGAATGCAGAGGTATTTGGACAAGCTTCAAGTCATGTTGCACAGGTTTAAAGAATGGACTTTACAGCACATATCTCAAGAACAAAACAATGAGGCCAACGCCCTCGCCAAGCTGGGATCATCGGTCGAAGATGAGGAAATTGAGTCCGAAAAGGCCGTACAACTTTTGAGGCCGGTGGTGGAGGAAGGCCATGCCAAAATTAATTCGACAAGCTTGACCTGGGATTGGAGGAACAAGTATATAGAGTATCTCAGTTCAAGTAAACTCCCTTCGGATCCCAAAGAATCGAGAGCATTACGCACAAAGGCAGCCAGGTTCTGTTTATCCGATGATGGCACCCTATTCAGAAGGACATTTGGAGGCCCCCTCACAATATGTCTGGGACCAGGTGACACCAAGTATATTTTAAGAGAAATACACAAAGGCACGTGCGGGAATCACTCTAGCTCCGAATCCTTGGTTCGAAAAATAATTCGAGTCGGCTACTATTGGATCGATATGGAGAAAGATACTAAGGAGTTCGTTTGCAAGTGCAACGAGTGCCAAAGGCACGCACCGATGATCCACCAGCCCAAGGAGACACTGCATTCAGTCTTATCGCCATGGACATTCATGAAATGGGGGATGAACATCGTCGGCCCTCTCCCTTATTCGCCAGGTAAAGCTCAATTTATTCTTTTTATGACTGACTACTTCTCCAAATGTGTTGAAGCGCAGGCATACGAAAAATTTAGAGAAAAGGAAGTGATCGACTTCATCTGGGACCACATCATATGTCGATTTGGGATACCATCAGAGATCGTGTGCGATAACGGCAAGCAACTCATAGGTAGCAAAGTGACGAAGTTCTTCGAAGACAATAAGATCAAGAGGATCTTGTCGACGCCCTATCACCCCAGCGGCAACGGACAAGCTGAGTCGACCAACAAAACCATAATTCGAAACTTGAAGAAAAGGTTAACCGACGCAAAGGGAAAATGGAGAGAAATACTGCCCGAAGTTCTATGGGCATATCGTACAACAGAGAAAACCAGCACCGGGGCCACTCCTTTCTCTCTAGTGTACGGTGTTGAAGCGCTAATACCTGTCGAAGTAGGCGAACCGAGTATCAGGTTCCGATACGCAACTGAAGAATCGAATCGAGAGGCTATGGACATCAATCTAGAATTATTGGATGAAAGAAGGGAAGCAGCCCTTGTTCGAATGGTGGCCCAAAAACAAAAGATTGAAAGGTACTACAATCGGAGAGCCCATCTTCGACACTTCAACATCGGAGACCTGGTGCTCAGAAGAATCACACCCAATACTCGAAATCCGAAGTAAGGGAAGTTAGGACCGAACTGGGAAGGGCCCTACACTATCTTGAAGGTAACCGGAAAGGGATCTTACAAGCTTGGAACCATAGAGGGCAAACAGCTGCCAAACAATTGGAACATAAGCCACCTGAAGCGATACTGTTGTTGAGGTATGAAATTTCATTTTTTCACTTGTTTGCTTTATGTTACTAACATCTGCAGGTATTGAACGAGGAAATTTTGAGCCAGGTAGCACAGAATATTAGGACTGAAAGCACGCGTTGCACTCTTTTTCCCTTCGACTGTTTTTGTCCCAAATTGGGTTTTACGGCAAGGTTTTTAATGAGGCAACCAGGAATCGTGCTAACATAGATCGGTCGCTTATCGAAGACAATAATATTTGGTGCACCAACTTCGATCGACCATGAATATCAGAAGATATCTTATCTACTTTGATTCATTACTTGGCCACTTCAACTCGGGGAAACTTCTCATAGATCGTTAGGAATCAATGTAAGGGTCAAACGGTCAAAAGTATCGTGCCCGAGTAGATTGATCTACCCCTTAAGCCAATTGTACAAGCACTTGAATGCTAATAAAAGTTTTTTGGCACCGATATCTTGTCTCTGAGCTAAGGGCCACTTCAATTTTTATTACATGATCGAAAACTAACGTTGCTCAGAACTTCATGCGAAAAATCGAAGGGGAGTAAGACCTGTTAAGGTAAACCCCAATTTCTTAATAGGACAAGGCCATATCGAGTTAATAAAACTCGAGGGGAAGTAAGACCTACTAAGGTAAACCCCAATTTATAAAAGGCTAAGGCCGAATCAAGTTAGACTCGAGGAGAATTGAAATTTGCTAAGGCAGAACTCTGATTTCTTAATAGACTAAGGCCACGTCGAGTTAATGAAATTCGAAAAGGAATAAGACCTATTGAGGCAAACCTCGGACCCCTTTCAAGGCTTAGGCCTTACCTAATCGGCCATGAAAAGGGAAAATCTGCTAAGAAATAAGCTAAGTCTTAACTAAGCCTGAAGGGCAGAAAATTCTACAAGTTGAATTATCAGAGAGTCAAAATAGACCAAACAAGAAAGGGAGATAAAAGAAAATCTTTCATATATCTGAAGCAAAGTATGTTACAAAAGTGAGAATTCTAAAAAGGCATATTATACAACAGATGACTTTAGTCAGAATTCTCGGAGTCTTCTTCTTGTTCTGGGAAGGCCCGCTTTCTAGCATCGGCTTCGATCCTCATTGCATCATCAACCTCGGTAGATAGGTTGAAGCCTCGAGCTTGTAACTCTTCGAGAATAGAAAGGCGAGTTTGGCACTTGGTATACTCAACCAAAATCTTTGATTGCTCCTGGGCAGCTACGACATCGGCCCTATATTGAGCTATTAGATCATCGGCCTCAGCTTTGGACATGGCAACCTCTGATTTTTCTGCTTGCAGCTCATTGACCAAAATATCATGATCCGAGGTAAGTGTCTCGACCTATGATTGAAGCGTACCGGTGCTCTTAGTCAAAGTCTCGATTTTCTCTTGTGCCTCCGAAACTTGTTCTTCCAAATAAATCACTCGAGCTCGGAGGGTTTCCTTTCCGAGATCAGTAGATCGGTCTTAGCTCTCCATTCGTTGGTCTCTGCTTTGGCCTCACTCAATGCGGATCGGAATTGGTTTATTTGGTCAAGTTGCTGCCCCATCTGGTCGAGTGTATCAGCATTCTCCTTACGCACAAAGTCTAGCTCGACCCGAAGGGTCGACATCTCCCCTTCGAGCCGCTCACGACGTGCCTTTTCTTCCCTTAGTCAAAGAAAAGCCTCATGATGAAGCACTGAGGCCTACGAATACGAAAGAAAATAAGGCACTTAGTTCAGATTGAGAAGTAAAGTGTCAAACATCGAATAAAGCCTATAAGAAGTTTTACCTTATTTGATGCTTGTTGAGCTTCATTGAACAAGCAGGCCTCATCCACCTCGTCCATTGCGGCCTGATCTTCTTCGGTCACTAGACACCGAAGATAACTAGCCACCCCCACAGGCGCAGAAAGGGCCCTAGCATCTTCGGGAATGGCGAACCTTATTATCCTTTTTCGATCAGGGTTGGAACTCGGAGCAGGAAACCTATTGACCAGAAAGGGCCCTAGCATCCACATCGACAGCTATGCTCTTCTTCGGTTTTTTCTTCTCGGGCCTAGAAGAACTGGGGGCTTCTTTTCACTTTTTCTCTCCTTCTGGCTCCGAGACAGGGGGAGGGCAGGGAACCTCTCTACCGGGGGACATTGGCCTCAATTCAGCGTCCTTCGATAGACCTGCAAAGGGAGGAGGAAGTAAATTAGTGGCATCATCGATCATATAAAGCGTGGAATATAAGTGATATCGGTCTCACCATATTTTTGGCCTCTCATAGGCCCTTCGATATCTCGCGCTAGGCACGCTCTGAGTAGGTCCTTTGAGATACCACCTTCCAGACCCACTCTTCCAAATGCTGAATCGCAGCCGGCATTTGAGAAACAGCTACATCTTGTGAAATATATAGTAAGATAACAAAGGAAAGACAACAGACGAATTAGGATAGGAAAATGATTCTCATGGTTCATGTTCCACTTTTCAGGGAACGGCATATCTTCGGCAGGGATCAGGTCCGACGTCCTTATTTGAACAAATCGACTCATCCAGCCTCGGTCCTTATCCTCGTCAATGCTTGAAAATGGGGCTTTGCTTGCCCGGCGAGCGAGTTTTATTAGTCCCCCTCGGAAGACTCGGGGACTGTATAATCGCAGCAGATGATCGAGGGTGAAAGAATGCCCATCGATCTTGCTCATGAAAAACGAAAAAGATGAATTATTCGCCAAATGGAGCGGTGAATTTGACTCAGCGTTACATTGTACCTTTTGCAAAAGGCAACAATGATGGGGTCCAAAGGTCCCAACGTGAAGGGGTAAGTGTAAACACTCAAGTAGCCCTCCACGTAGGTGGTAATCGCCTCGTCCGGTGAGAGAACTACCACATCTTTACCAACCCAGTTACATTCTACCTTCACCCTATCGATGGTTTTGCTCATGATCGAACTAATATATCTGATGACCGGTTCACCCCGGCCCGGTACAGAAGAAGCCTTCTCTACCTTAAAGTCAGAGCCGATTGAGCATCCGACCGGTACGAACGCTTTTAAAGGAGGCTCTGTCGAAGTCTCCTTAGCAACGACAGGCTCGGCCTCTTCAGTGGGTTGAGAGGAAGAGGGTTTTTGTTTTTGAGGAATAGACTTTGATATCTTTGCCATTGAAATTAAAGAGGTGGAAAAGCAAGTAGGTGTAAGCATAAAGAGAGAAATCACTTGAGAACAAAGTGTAGATAACTTGGAGAATATAGTGCTCAAACAACGCAAACATGAAAACTGAAGAATGAAAGGGTTATTTATACTCTTTTAAAAGCGGCGGTTCAAGTCCCAAAATGAGAAAGCATTAATGGGCGCTCACAGAAGTTGCAGAGTTTGTCTTCAGTTCGTCTATGAAAAGACATTTTTGATACTTGCCACATGCATCATCATGCTGTCGTCATCTATCAACGAGATGTTTTGTGTTGGGCGTTCTGAATTCCGTGTCACGTGCCATAAGTATGTGTCCATTTAACCTAATCTTAAAAGTGGCAGCTCATATCATTTCTTGTCATTACTCTCCAAAAAATGAGGGGACTATCTATATGGGGTCGAACCCGATCGCTTGCATAGGAAGTACCGGTTTTGGGATTTGACGACCAGCGTCGATTGAAGTCGCCATCCGATAGGTCGAGACCGGACATCGATAAGAGAAGTCCGAGACCGGGACATCGAGTAGAGAAGTCCGAGACCGGATGTCATTGGAACGAAGCTCGAAGCCAAGGCGTTCGAGACGAGATCGTCAAGGCCGATCAGGGTAAAACATACTATGGTAAAATTATCAGATTTGCGTAATTGAAGGACCGGAAATCTCGTGATATGTAAACATCTCGGCGGGAATCACGGCTCAAATCAGCAAAGACGTTGAATCCATTAATTATAGGGATATCTTACCTTGTAAATGAGATTTTTACCTTGTATAGAATTCTTTTCCCTTCTTATATAAACAGGCAGCCCTATTTGTAAACACACACACAATCTATGATCAATATACAAAGGCTACAGTCTATTTTACTCATTTATTTACTTCATATTTTATTTCCAAATGATTCTAACGCAGAAAGGCTACTCAATATTGGTGGTTTGCTCTTTTCCTTGTTCACTAAATTTAGTCTCTATTTCCGTTTATTCTTTAACTGTATTAAATCGGGTCACATATCCTTAAAACCACATATAAATTTAATTGTTACTCGTAATCAAGTGTAAACAAACCTGAAGTTGATAATCTTAATATTCCATCCGTTTTTATTTATGTGAACCTATTTTCTTTTTAGTTCGTGCCAAAAAGAATGACCTTTTTCATATTTGGAAATAGTTTACCTTTATGCAATGATTTATAGGGACACAAAATATATGTGCCTCATTTTGCACCACAAGTTCAAAAGTCTTCTGTTTTTTATTAAACTCTGTGTCCATTCAAATATGTTCACATAAATTGCATGAGGAAGTATATAGTTTTATATAGAAGTGCATGATTTATTATGTTAGCGTTCCATATACCTCAATTTTATAATTCTTGAATAGATCTTATTGTTCATACTTTTGGAGTGATCCAGAGTTAGGTAATCTTACGAGGGATATTAAGTTGACTTGAAGTTGAGGTGTATAGCGCTGAGATTTATGCGCTGCTCAAATAGTACCAGCCATTTGTGTGTGTACATTGATGGACACAATTCAGAGGGAGCAAGTTTAATTTACCCTTTAGATGAAAATTGTACCTTATAGTATCACGAGTGGAATTGATTAGGACGCAAAAGGAAGAGATAGAACAGACCCCAAATCATTATTTTTTACTTGGGTGTAACTTTAACATGGACACGATTAGTGTTTTATGATAAATATATTCACAAAATGATAAACTCTTTAATTTCTCTAAAACAATTGTATCCTATTAACAGAACTAAATGTTATTATAAAGCTTCGGTCATTCTACCAATGCTAAGCCATGATGGTCATTGTTTTTGCAAAATTGCTGGGAAGAAACTTTCATATTCGTACTAGAGGCGAATTAATAAAGAGAAAAAATATAAATTTTTAGTAATTGTTTAGTGGGATGATTTGGCTGCTGGACTGGTTTGTTGAATTTTTTTTTTTTGGGGGGGGGGGAGAAGGTTGGGTTCTTTGGATATACACCTTACGATGACAAACATATCAAGAACTAATTTTCATAAAAGATAAAGGCAAAATTCAGAGGTGGCACAAACTGAAGATGATAATTTTTGTTATGGAGCTTGTATTTTGTCTTAAAAAGGGATTGAGCTTACAACAGAACTCACATTCATGATAGTTTACACCAACAGTCTGGCACAAATAGCGAGAAAAAAGTGTTAGGATACCTCATGATCTCCGACGAAGACAATTGACAAGGGTAAAGGTCAAAAGGTAAAAGTAAGATTAGTGATAACAACTTTTTTAGAAGTGTTGGCTGAAAGTACTATGACAAAAAAAAAAAGTCGTAGAGGAAGACAAAAAAGACAAATATAAATCTTAAATTTGCTCTAGTATTGCTAGTCTATTGGCCTATTTGGTAAAACTAGTGGGGCTTATAATAAACTAGCTTAATGCAAAGTGTAAGGGTAGAGTGAGAAAGAAGATTCCTTGCAAACTATTGAGAATGAGGTGGTGGGAATTAAAAGGTGCTAACCAGTTAGCTTTTCAAAAAAAAAAAAGAGAGGAGGAAGCATGGGACTTGGAGGGGGAGGGGCGGGGGGAAGGGAGACATCCCGTGGAATAAAATGTTAGGTTGCATTTGAGATATAACAAGTGAAGTGTTATTAATTTTACATGACAAGATGATCAAAATGCTCTAACACGTTTTACAAGGCTTATTGTTAAAACCTTTACCTGGCTCTTTTCAGGCGATTACGTCAGAGAAGCTATATTTTTATCAATCATTCTCTGGTGATTGCATAAAACTTAGTTCTAGCAGCTTTAATTTCTTTTATCTGGCAAGATCAGTTATGGGGGATTCAACGATCTATTTTAATATAGGTTTTATGTCTTTTGATATTACTAAAACAATTAAGAAAAATGAAATCTGGTTCAAGTTAGTGGAGAGAAACAGAAACTTGATGTGGTGAGTTACTTTTAGTGCCAAGGTGATGCAGTGGATTATGGGGATTCTTTATAAGGTTTCAAAGATTCAAAGTGCAGCAGGAAAAATATGGAAGATGAAAGATCACTTTAGATACATCTTCTGCACACTTAAGACAAATATATATGGGAGATATATTTGCATTGTGGCAATTTAGGATTAGCACATATATGTACTGATCATTCCAGAAACAACATTCAATGCAAGGTGGAGACTTATTGCAGTTAAGGTTGGAAGATTCATTAATGCAGAAAAGTTGAAGTCGGAATCATTCCCTCATTAAATAAATATCCCAACATATTTTATTTAAAATCATTCAAGCGGAACAGATGGACAACAAAAGGAACTCATGAGTCACCCGTAAAAACTTCAAGTTTGAGAATCATTATTCAGGGGGATGCTGAAGTGGCTGGTGATGACCTTTTGGTAAGATGTATTGTTGGAAAGTTCGAGATTGGTTCGTAAGAGATCCCAACTCTAAATAAGGTCCGAAGATGGGCATGTTCCCAATGAAAAGCGTCACACAGTCTGAATGACTATGCAATGAACGATTTCACGTATCTCTTTGAATCATCAAGGAAGATAGTTGTGCAGATCATCACAGGAAAATGGAGATGGAAGAAATCCAAATTGTATCTTCAATGATGGTCTCCTAACGCAAGATACTGACCAACAAATGTAAATAGAGATTGGGTTCGGATTCAGTTAATAGGTCCGCCACTTAATCTATGGTCGCATAAAGTCTTCAATATTTTTGCAGATGTTGGATCGAGAATGAGGAAGAAAATTCTCTAAAATATTAGCTGAGATGGGCTAGGGTTAAAGGTAAAAGAAGATTGAGATAATATACCTAAAGAAGTGAAAGTTGAGTTCGGTGATGTAGTCTACAAAATTCCTATCTAGGGTGAAGTTTCTGTATTGATGGTCATCAGAGATGAAATTGGTTTGGTGATCAAAGCTTATAGAGCCTATATTATAGAGGGAGAGGTGACAGAACATGTGGCACGGGCTGGATTTTGTACTACACACGCGGGCTCATCGTCTTCTGTTCCAGATTCAACTAAAGACTCATGCGAGCTTGACTAGAGCCTCTTTACCACTTTTGGGCCAGCCCATTGTTTACTCTAAAATTCGAGAAACAATTGAATTTATTCGCGGTGCTAAGGATATGTGAAATCATTCAATACAATGAAAAATATGACAGTAAATAATAATTGAATGAAGGATGATCAAACCGTTAGGGTTGAATAGATTTTCTGAAATGAAACAATATGCAATGAGAAGTAAATAATTCTGCCAAGAGATAGCAATAATATGAGTATTTATGTGATGGATATCGTGTGCTACAATGAAGATAAATGCCCCTCTTATAGGTAGAAGAAGAGTCCTACATATGGTAAAAGCCTGATTCAAGATAAATTCCCCTAATTACGGGATGGAATTTCCCTAAAATAATGATTTAACGTCTATGATAGTTGGGACCGTGACTCCCGCCGAAATATCAGGAACCCACGAGATCTTCGGTCTTCCCGTTATACGAAATTGATCCTTTTACCATAAGATGCACCTTTCTTGACCAGCGTCGATTGCCTTACCTTGATTGCTTCAGCTTCGAACCCAACGATGCTCGACTTCGGGCTTTCCTTCCCGAAATGCTAATCCCGTTATGAAGTAATCTGGTCTTGTATTACCCTTGAGCCCGACCTTCCTTATACGCTCGATTATATCCGACCCAATACATATAGTCCCCTCGTTTATTAGAGAGTAAAGACAAAAAACAATATGAATCGTCGTCCCTCGAGACTTTGGTCAAATAATCAACATATTCATTAAGCATGACACGAAGTTAGAAGCTTCAAATCACTGAACCCTAAAAGACCTTTTGTTGGTGCGTGACGGCAGCACCGTGACGCACGTGACAATCGACAAAGGAAATCATTGCCTGTCTTGTCTGACTGCAAAACTCTGCAACTTCTGCGTATAACATTTAATGTTCCCTTGCATCGTGCTCTGAACCGCCGCTTTTGGGAAAGTATAAATACTTCCCTCCCCCTTTAAATTCCAACCTTTACGCTACTCAACAACCTGCTTCTTATAGTTTTCTGCATTTTCTCATCACAAAATCTCTCTTGCACCTTACACTTCTTTGCTTTCCACTTCTGTTACTTCAGTTACCATGGCCAAAACTTTTAAATCTGTTCCTCAGAAACAACATCCTTCACCTGCTCGGCCCGTTGAAGAGGCTGGACCTGTTCGCATCGAGGAGACCTCTGCGGAACCTCTTTTGAAGGCCTTCATACCTGTTGGGTGTTCTATAGGCTCCTATTTTAAAGTCGAGAAGCCTTCTTCAGTGCCAGGCCGATGCGAACCGGTCTCACTGTATATCAGCTCGATCACCCATAAAGTCCTTGACAGGGTGAAGGCGGAGTACAACTGGGCCAACAAAGAAGTGGTAGTCCCTTCTCCGAGTGAGTCGATCACCACTCATATGGAAGGTTATCTAAGTGTGTACACCTACCCTTTCACGTTTGGACCCCTGGACCCCATAATTATTGAGTTTTGTAAAAGATATAACGTTACTTTGGGTCAAGTCCATCCATCCGTTTGGCGTATAGTCTATCTCTTCCACTTCTTTGTGAGTAAGGTCGAGGGGGGCATCCTTTCACTGCTGACCACTTACTCCGATTATACAGTCCCCGGATGTTCCGAGGGGGACTAATAAAACTCGGTCGCCGGGCCAGCAAGGCCCCGTTCTCGAGCATCGATGAAGACAAAGACCGAGGCTAGATGAGTCGGTTTGTCCGAATAAGGACCTCTGATTTGATCCCCGCGGAATACATGTCGTTCCCTGAGAAGTGGAACACAAGTCGTAAGTGTCATTTTCTTTTAAACCATTGACTGCTCTCTGTCGAATGTTTAATCGACATGTTCTGTAAGATGCAGCCGCTTCCCAGATGCCGGCCGCAATTCAACACTTGGAGGACTGGGTCCGAAGAGTGGTGGCTCAAAAGACCTATTCGGAGCGAGCTTGGCAAGAAATATCGAAAGGTCTTTGGGAGGCCAAAAATCATGGTGAGCCCGGCCACACTTGTTTATCTTATTTGGAGTAACCGATGTTATCACTAACTCTCGAGAATCTCGTTCTGCAGGCCTCTCGAAAGATGTTGAATTGAGGTCGACACCCACCGGGGGAAGCTCCTCACCCTCCCCCCGTATCGGAGAAAGAAGGGGGGAAGAAGAGAAAAGAGGCTCCCGGTCCTGCAGAGCCCGAGAGAAGGAAAGGCCAGAAAAAGATGAGGGCCCGCAAAGTCACCGTCACCGACCCCACCATCCAAGTGAGTGACGACTCTGAAGGGGAATGAAGCCCCGAAACAATGAACAATGAGCCACCTCGGGCAGTCCCCGAGTCAACCGTCGGTGAAGCTTGCGCTCCTCGAGATGAGGATCTCGAGGAGAGAGTGAGGACCGGGATCCGGGCTGATACAATAGGAGCAATGCAAAGAGTTTCAGTCATCCCGGAGATGACGGATTCGCCTTCTTTTTCAGAGGCAACTCTGAATGATGCCCAAGCTGCAAGAATGCACACGCCAAATAAAGGGCCGGTTGCAGCTGGGGCCTTTGATGAATTCTTCGATGGGGTTCCATCGGCTGATACCTTCGGACTCGAAGTGCCAAGAAGGAGTCCCCCGTTCGAGACCTGTAGGGTGTCTGTTGGTGCCAAATTGGTCGACAGATTTCCTGCTCCGATCTCGAACCCCGATCGGAAGAGGGTGATAACATTCGCTGTCCCCGAGGATACCCGAGTATTGGGTGCACCGGTAGGCGTGGCCAGCTATCTTCATTGCCTGGTGACCGAGGAGGACCAGGCCGCAATGAATGCAGTGGACTGGGCATGCTTGTTCAATGAGGCTCAGCAGGCATCGAATAGGGTATGCATCCTTACGTATTTATCTTGTGCCCAATATCTTACCTCTAAGTCTGCACTGATTGTTTTAATTTGTATACCTTACAGTCTTCGGTGCTCCACCATGAGGCGTTCCTTCGAATCAAGGAAGGAATGACACAAGAATGGACACAACGTCAGCGGCTCGAAGGCGAGATGTCGAACCTTCGGGCTGAGCTAGATTTTATAAGGAGGGAGCACAACAAAGGGGTTGACCAGCTGGAGCAAATGGTCGATCGGCTAGACCGACTTCGATTTGAATTGCACGAGGCTAAGGCTAAAACTAGCAGGTGGAAATCCATGGTTGAGACCTTAACTTCGGAGAAGAAAGCCTTCCAAACTCACTTAGAAGAACAAAACCCGGAGGCGCGGGAGAGGATCGGAGTTCTGACCAAGAACACCGAATCCTTACAGCACCAAGTTGAGTCGCTCACTCAGGATCGGGTGGTTCTGGTTAACCAGCTGCAAGAAGCGAAATCAGAGATTGCTACCACCAAGGCCGATGCTGAAGACTTAATAGCTCAATATAGAGCCGATGCCGAGGCCGCCCAGGAGCAATCGAAGATGTTGGTCGAATATACCAAATGTCAGACCCGCCTCTCCGTTCTTGAGGAGCTTCAAGCCCAGGGTTTCGACTTATCCTCCGAAGTCGACGAAGCAACAAGGATTGAAGCCGAAATGAGGAAGCAAACCTTTCCCGAGGAAGATGAAGATGGCTCAGACTGATATTGTTTTGTTGGAATGTTATTTTTGTAGCCCGAAATTCCATTGTTATATATAAACATCTTTTGTTTAATTTTGACTTTGTTCTGTGACTTTCATGTCTTGCCATTTCCTGCCTTAGCTAGGATTGCAAATTACGATCAACTGACTTGAATCCGCACCTATAGATAACCCTGACCAGTTAATAAACTGAACTGGTTTTAGCAAAATTAACATTAATTCGGCCTTAGCCTTATTGCAGATTCGGGATGGATTAAAAAACTTTGTTTATTCCCCTCGACCTTTAAGCTATGCTTTTTGGTCTATTAATGAGTCGGGACCATGCCTTAGCAAAATTTGAGTCCCTTTCAATTTAATTCGGCCTTAGCCTTATTTTGGAGAGTCGAGGTCTTGCCTTGGCAAATGTCGATCATCCCCGAATTATAGTCTAGCTTGGCTTTAGCCTTTCATAAACTGGGGTTACCCGAATCAGTCTTACTTCCCTTCGAGTTTTATTGACTCAATATGGCCTTGGCCTAGTTAATCGATTCCGAGGTTTGCCTTGTTAGGTCTTATCCCCCTTCGAATCCGATACGTGTATTTTGACAATGTCCATTATTGATAATACGAAGATAACCGAAGAAGCCCTTGGGCTTAAAAACACAATATTGGTACCAAAAGGCTTTTTTAATATTCATGTGCTTGTACATCTTTGTTTGATGGGGTGGGGGGGGAAGGCAGATCGATCTACTCGGGTACGATTCTTCTGACCGTTTGACCCTTACATTGGTTCCTAGCGATCTTTATGGAGTCCCCTTGAAATCGAAGTAAATAAATGAAAGCAACATCGGAGTCGATTACCAAATTCGTGAACTCTGATGAATGACTGATCTATGTTAGCACGACATATGGTTGCCTCATTAAAAACCTTGCCGTAAAACCCAATTTGGGATAAAACCGGTCGAAGGGAAAAAGAGTGCAACGCGTGCTTTCAGTCCTAACGCCTTGTGATTACCCATCCGATATCGATTGCTCCTGCATGTGTTAGTACCAACAATCGAAACAAAAGAAAAAATGAAACAGATTACCTTAACAATAGTACCGTTTCAAGTGGCTCACATTCCAATTATTCGGAAACTGCTTGCCATCCATAGTCTCGAGCTTGTATGACCCCTTTCCGGTGACCTTCAAGACAGTATAGGGACCCTCCCAATTCGGTCCCAATTTTCCTTCGTTGGGGTCTCGGGTGTTGGGCGTAACTCTTCTATGTACCAAGTCCCCAGCGCTAAAATATCGAAGACGGGTTCTCCGATTGTAGTACCTCTCGATTTTTTGTTTCTGAGCTGCCATTCGGACCAGAGCGGCTTCCCTCCTTTCATCTAAGAGTTCCAGACTAATGTTCAGAGCCTCCCGGTTTGACTCTTCAGTTGCGTGTCAAAACCTGATGCTTGGTTCGCCCACCTCGACCGGTATCAATGCTTCGGTGCCATATACTAAGGAAAACGGGGTGGCCCCGGTGCTGGTTTTCTCGGTTGTTCGGTATGCCCATAAAACTTCGGGCAGCATTTCCCTCCATTTTCCTTTAGCGTCAGCTAGCCTTTTCTTCAAGTTTTGGATTATGGTTTTGTTGGTCGACTCCGCTTGACCGTTGCCGCTGGGGTGATATGGAGTCGACAATATCCTCTTGATCTTGTTATCTTCGAAGAACTTGGTAAATTTACTGCCAACGAATTGCTTGCCATTATCGCATATGACTTCTAAAGGCATCCCGAACCGGCAAATGATATGGTCCCATATGAAGTCAATCACCTCTTTTTCCCTGATCTTCTCGTAAGCCTGCGCTTCCACCCACTTAGAAAAATAGTCAGTCATAAAAAGGATAAATTGAGCCTTACCTGGTGCTCGAGGGAGGGGACCGACAATGTCAATACCCCACTTCATAAATGGTCATGGCGATATGACCGAATGCAGTGATTCTGCGGGCTGGTGGATTATCGATGCATGCCTTTGGCATCCACTGCATTTGCGTACAAACTCCTTTGCATCTCTTTCCATGTCGTTCCAGTAATAGCTGGCCCGAATTACTTTTCGAACTAATGAATCGGAACCGGAATGGTTGCTGCAAGTCCCTTCGTGTATTTATTTTAAAATATACTCGGTGTATCCAGGTCCAAGGCATATGGCGAGAGGGCCTCCGAATGTCCTCCTGTACAAAGTTCCGTCGTCGGCCAAATAGAATCGGGCCGCCTTTGTGCGTAACGCTATCGACTCTTTGGGATCGGATGGCAATTTTCCCGAGCTAAAATACTCTACGTACTTATTTCTCCAATCCCAGGTCAAGCTTGTCAAATTCACCTCGGCATGACCCTCTTCCACCACCGATCTTAACAACTGCACGACTTTTTCAGAGTCGATTTCTTCGTCTTCGACCGATGAGCCTAAGTTGGCGAGGGAATCGGCTTCGTTGTTTTGTTCTCGAGGTATGTGCTGTAGGGTCCATTCCTTAAACCTGTGTAATGTGACCTGAAGTTTATCCACATACCTTTGCATACGCCCTTCCCTGACTTCGAACGTTCTATTTACTTGGTTGACAACGAGGAGGGAATCGCACTTGGCCTCGATTACTTCTGCTCCCAGGTTTTTGGCCAGCTCTAGACCTGCAATCATAGCCTCATATTCGGCTTCATTGTTAGTCAGCTTTATAGTCTTAATAGACTGTCTAATTGTATTCCCGGCTGGGGGCTTAAGTACGATGCCTAGCCCCGAAGAACAAAGTCCACACTCCTGAAGGAATCCCCGATTTAGTCATGAGTTCTTTCTCGACTTCGGGGATGAGCGACGGCGTGAAGTCGGCGACAAAATCGGCCAGTACCTGAGATTTTATCGAGGTTCGAGGTCGATACTCGATATCGTACCCGCTAATTTCGATGACCCACTTGGCCAATCGACCTGACAACTCAGGTTTATGCATAACATTTCTAAGTGGGTAAGTTGTCACCACGCATATTGGGTGACATTGAAAGTATGGTTTCAATTTTCTAGAGGCACTCAATAAAGCGAGTGCTAGTTTTTCTAAGTGTGGGTACCTGGTTTCGGCTTCTCCTAATGTTCTACTGACGTAGTAAATGGGAAATTGTGTACCTTGTTCTTCTCGGACCAGGATTCCGCTCACTGCTATCTCTGATACAGCGAGGTAAAGATACAACTGCTCACCTACTTTTGGTGTATGTAGCAAAGGCGGGCTAGAAAGATACCTTTTTAGTTACTCCAATGCATGTTGGCATTCCGGCCCCCGCGAGAATTCGTTCTTCTTCTTCAGCAAATTGAAGAACCGATGACTCATGTCCGATGATCTCGATATGAACCGGCCTAATGCTGCTATCCGGCCTGTCAATTTCTGCACGCCTTGGCGCTGTCGATGACCGTTATGTCTTCGATGGCCTTAATTTTATCGGGGTTGATTTCTATTCCCCGGTTCGAGACCATAAAGCCAAGGAACTTCCCTGAGCCTACTCCGAATGCGCATTTCTCCGGATTCAACTTCATGTTGTATCTCTTCAGAACGTCAAATGTTTCTTGCAAATGACTTAAATGGTCCTCTGCTCGCAGGGACTTAACCAACATGTCATCGATATAGACTTCCATAGTTTTACCTAGTTGTTTTTCGAACATTTTATTTACTAGGCGTTGGTATGTTGCCCCTGCATTTTTAAGCCCGAAAGGCATCACATTATAGCAATAGGTGTCATACTTAGAGATGAAGGATATTTTTTCTTGGTCATCCTTATCCATTTGTATCTGGTTATACCCAGAGTAGGCGTCGAGAAAACTAAGAGTCTCGTGGCCAGCGGTAGCATCGATCATGCGATCGATGTTAAGCAAGGGGAAGGAGTCTTTGGGGCATGCTTTATTTAGGTCTTTATAGTCTATACACACCCTAAGTTTGTTTCCCTTCTTAGGGACTACAACTACATTAGCTAACCATTCTGGGTACTTAACCTCTCGAATGGACCCTATGTTTAAGAGTTTGTTTACCTCGTCCTTGATGAAGGCCTGTTTAGCTTCGGACTGAGGTCTCCTTTTTTGTTTGATCGGCCGGAACTTCGGATCGACGCTTAGCTTGTGCGTTGCAATTTCCGGCGGTATGCTTGTCATGTCTAAATGGGACCAAGTAAAGGAATTTTCATTAGCTGAAAGGAAAGTAATCAATTTGGCCTGAGCTCGCCGTTTAATCCCGAGCCCAGGTATACCTTTCGATCGGGTGCGTCGCTGCGGATTGAGATTTGTTCGAGCTCTTCAACTGTCGATTTGGTTGCGTCGGACTCATCCGGAGCAATAAATGATCGGGGTATCCCGTAACTATCGACGTCAAGCTGATCCTGTTCACCACCGTTTGTTGAAGGTGGCCTCTCTGATTGCTATTTAGCCTTCTGGGGAGGAACGATAGGTTTTGACGCCGCCTCTTCCACTACGAACATTTCCCTTGCAGCATGTTGTTCCCCATAAACGGTGACGACCCCCTCAGCTGATGGAAACTTCAACATTTGATGTAACGTTGAAGGTACGGCTTTGACGTCGTGTATCCAAGGCCTCCCGAGAAAGGCGTTATATCTCATATCGCCTTCGATCACGCAAAATTTTGTCGCCTTGACAGTTCCAGCGATATTCACCATTAGTGTTATTTCACCCTTGGTTGTTTCTGAAGCCATGTTAAAGCCGTTGAGGACCCGGACCTCGGAGATAATCTGGTTTGATAGCCCCAGTTGTTCAATGACCCAAGACCGAACTATATTGGCCGAGCTCCCAGGGTCGATAAGTACACGTTTCACTCGGGTGTTGTGTACTAGCCTTGATATCACCAGCGCATCGTTATGAGGTTGTGTAAGCCCTTCGATATCCTTGTCGCGGAAATACAAAGTCCCTTCTGCTGCGTAGTCCCGAGTACGTTTTTCTCGGGTAATAGATATACCTACCGACAACATACTTGGGAATGCCTATGGGAGCAAAAATCAAATCTCTGGAGATCTGGAATGGTATTTTGGAGAGGTGTGAGAAAACGCTTACAAAATGGAGAAGTCAAAATCTATCCTTGGGAGGTATATTAACCTTGATGAATAGTGTGTTATATCCTTTTTCTACATATATGAGGTCTTTGTTCCCAATTCTTACAAAGGTAGAAAAGAGATTAGAAAAAATTAAGGAGGAGCTTTCTATGGCATGGGAATAAGGAAAAAGAAGGTTTCAATCTGGTTAGATGAAAAATTGTCGCATTATGTAAGAAGGATGGAGGTCTTGGTATTAGGAATCTGAGGAAACACAATCAGAGTCTACTTATGAAATGGTTATGGAGATTTACCACAGAAGGAAATGCACTTTGGAGATAAATAATTAGCGCCAAGTATGGGAGAGGGGCTATGGACAACTAAAAAGATAACTACTCCTTATGGGGTGGGTGTGGAGATCTATTAGGAACCTATGGCCCGTCTCCAATAATGATAATGGTTTTAGGGTGGGGAATGACATGAAGATCTTATTCTAGGAGGATAATTGGTTGGGACGGGGAGCTTTAAAGATATTTTTTTCAAATATTTATATCGTAAGTCAATAACATGGATGTAAAATTGGAGAAGTTTGGACTCATCAGGGATGGGACCTAACTTTCAGAAGATTTTTAAATGATTGGGAAATTATGAAAATTACTAATTTCTATAAGGTGCTTGAATAGTTCAAGGGCATAAAACAAAAGGAAGGCAGATTATGGAGGCAATGCAACAATCAGGGAATCTTCATAGTCAAAGCAATCTATGGGACTATCAACGAAACTCCCATTTAGCTAGAACTGTGGCTATTAAAACATATATGGAAAGCTAAAATCCCATACAATGTGACAGTGATAAAAGAGGCTAGTTTAACTAAAGAAAATCTGATGGAAAGAGGCGTTCCGTTGTGTTCTAGATGCCATCTACATAGCAGGAAGGCTGAGTCCAACTGCCATATATTTTTGCATTGTGAGGTTAATATCTAGAACATTGTATAGTGTATGAGAGATTTCTCTTGGGCAATGCCAAAAAGCTCCTTGGAATTGCTTAAATGCTGGAACAGGGGAGGTGGTCTTCCCAGGCCAAAAAGCAGATGAAAGATGATACCACCATGTATTTAGTGGACTATCTAGACATAAAGAAATCTAAGATGTTTTGAAGGTACAGACAGCCCAATTCAGAAGATCAAGATGAATGCCCTTTTGTTATTTTATTTTTGGTATAAAGAGTAATTTACAGTCAATACTGAAAATATCCTAGAGATTTTAGAACCCCTGTAAGTTGTATAGGTATTTTTTTTCTTCCTCCTTTCTTCCACTTTCTCTCCTTTAAATATGGCTTTGGCACATCTTTAGTGCTCTGATATATGAAAATTCTTACTATTCTCAAAAAGTGAAGTATTACGTGTGTCTAAAGGTTTAGGACCTTGTCCACTAGAATCCTAGTGGTGCAACGAGGAGGTGACAATGAGTTATTAGAGCTAAAAGAGAGTGCTATATGAATTATCAAAAGCTGAAGATAGAGAAGACTTTGAAGAGTATAAAGTGCTAAGACAGAAGTTATAAAGGCTATGAATAATGCTCGAGGGGAAGCCCTTGATGATATTTAAGTGGAAAAGGACGGAGCCTAGTATTTAAGTGATGTTTAATTTAAGTGGACAAGGATAGAGTACCGGGCTATTATCAACCGAGATCTGAATCGTGCACCACTGGTCCTGAAGGTAAAAACTTACCTGCACCAAAGTGACAAATGCCATTTGTTTATTAGTTGGGTGCAAACACCTTGTGCGAGTAAGTTTTTACCCCTGATATGAGAAGTTTCCAAAACTACGTTGATTTGTGAACCACTTATGCTTATGATTGACTTTGTTGAAAATGCTCTTCTATTATAAAGAAGGGAAAAAAGGCCAAAAATACCCCTCTACTATGTGAAATAGATCATATGTACCCTGTGTTATATTATCCGTTCATCATTGCTCCCAACATTACAAAATTGGTACTAATATACCCTCCATCGTTTGCACCGTCTACCATGGCTAACACTTCCCAAGTGGCGTAAGATGATACGCCACCTCACCGCCCCAACCCCATTTTACCCCTCCCCACACACACTTTTTCCTCCAACACTTCTTCCCCCTTCACCTAACCATCTTCTACTCAAACTCTTTTACTTATCTGTCAAAATTGCATTTTCCATCTTCTCCGGAAGTGAAATTTAATTGCAAATTGATTCCCATTTCGCAATGCGTGTTTCAGTCCCAGAATCCCATTTTGCTTCGTCCTGTAATTGTAGTGTTTTTAATTTTTTGTTGTTATTTTATTTAAATTCTTGCTACTTCTCCTGATATTGCGTTGAGACGGCAATTTGGTATGAGAAGGGATAGCTTGCCAAATGGTTGGCCACTTAGAGTTGCCTCTTCAGTCACATTATTTAATTCAAATTGACGATACTTTGAGGCATGACAAACTTATGACCGATACCTACTTGCTATTTTGTCTTTTGGTCTTTGATTTGGATGAGTAAAACTTTTTATGATGATTCCCTAGAGTTATATGATTAGACCTACTCAGTGCTCATCCAAAAGAAAAAAGGACTTATATATACTCTATTTGTTTTTTATGGGGTAGTTCAAATGTAAAATCCTTCTTATATGTTCATCAGTCTCAAACATGGCACAAACAAGTTGTAGGAACAAATTGGAGCTTCTATTTTACTTGTCCCTGCTGCTTGAATGGCGACAATAGCTTCTGGTGCTTTGGTTATTTTGGGAGAGCTAGTTCCATGTTTGCCGCACTTAGACATGGGGTTTTTTTTTTTTTTTTTTTTTGGGGGGGGGGAGGTGATGTTGGAGACAAAAGGGAAGAAGGAGGTAAAATGGGGTTGAGGGAGTGAGGTGGCAAGCCACATGGCGTCCATCTCATCAAAATGTCATGCACATGAGATGGTGTTAGCCATGGAGGAGGGTCCTAACGGCAGAGGGGTATTTTTGTATCAATTCTGTCACTCGGGATTTGGGGTGGACGGATAGTATAACTGAGGGTAGAAATGATCCTTTTTACATACTAGAGTGATATTTTTGGCCCTTTTCCGTGCAAAGAACTAAATTTGCAGTTAGAGTTTATCGAAGGGAATAAGGCATTAGCTGAATCCATAAATTGCCAATCCTTTAGATTTCTGATTCAGAACATATAATTTAGATCAACAATAGATGTAAATGACTTGATCATATTTCTATCTAGAAGCTAGTTAGAATTGTGTAGGTGCCAACTGCAATATCCAACGCTTAGCCAAACTTATGAAGCACGAAAGCTGCAATTGTCCTTATACTCAATGGTGGGATAGAGACAAGTTTTTGCATTGTATTTGCATCAGTTATGATATATTAGACTTATTTTTTTGTTGAGTGGCCGCCCACTTATGCTTTGTGTAGTCCTTACGTGACTCTTTTGTGCTCTTGTATATCACTTCCCATATTTGATATTGAAACATTTGTTGCAGATGATGATAAAGATTGACAGTATGGGTGGTTTTCAGAGAATTTGGTGCAGTAGCAGCTTATATGACGAATCAGCTTTGTTTGTTTTGTTGAAGACGGAGTCAGCTTTGTTTGTTTAAGCTGCTGTTTCCTTTTTATTAGGCTGCAGAAATCATTGATTTTTGAATCAGCTAAAAAACGCTTTATGATGGAATTGTATGTGGAGTGCCTCCAGTTGAGTTCTCTAATAATGAAAATTGCATTATAAGTAATAAAGCTACTTATATTATGGTCCATTCTCTGGCATGGTGGAAGTGGATTCCCCTAATACTTCACTATAATTTCAATATAACTACTTCGAACTTTCAGCAATGTATGAGTTTGTTAGGACATAAGCTGTTGCTTGCTGAGCTTTAGCTCTTTCAGTTGAAAATTGGTTTTAAATAGTTGGTATGGTTGAGTCGGATCAATTCCATTAAATGGAATAAAAACCATTACAGGGAAAAAGATGTTCCAAGATTATTATGATATGTAGCTTTTGATGCGTATTACATGTTTTAGGATTGTGAGGATTGATTTTATGTAAACGTGGAAAGTATATGTTTCTTGACATTCATATGCTTCTCTTGCCAACATATCCACTTCTGTTATTTTACAGTGCTAATGAATTGGTTTGTAGCTAAGACAGCAGCATGGACCTCTATGCTTATTGGTTAAGGATCAATCTTACCACGAAAACAATAGTTCCTCGCAACTTCTTGTATTGGGCTAATATGACATCTGCAGTACCTTTTCCATTAAAATTCTTGATTATATTCTCTTACAATAGCTCAATTTGCCGAGCCATCAGCCATACTATCAACTACTGTGGCTGAATACAACGTTAAATTCCAGGTTGAGAAGCTTGATTTTGCGGGAAAACATGTTTTCTTTGGTGGATCACTGATAAGAACTGGTCAAAAGATCTTTGTCCTGATTATCATTAGATCTTTTTCTAGCGTTTGAGACATTTGACAGAGTATGATTCCCATCAGTTTTACAGAAAATGTTTAGGCATTAGACTATCAACAAACAACTGTGAACTTGAGGCTCCTAGCCTGAAACAATGCTTTTACATATTCAATTTTGCAGAAGATGAATGTTCTCTGATATTCAAAAGCTTAAGATATTTCATTGACTAAAACATCTAGACGTAATTGTCTGGACTCATCTTATCAGAATGAACCACCTTGTCGTTAAATACATGTAGCAATTGATCACAAACTTTCCGGGAAGATGGCCTTTCAGCAGGTGCAGTTTTCGTGCATTGCAGTGCTATTTCCAGCACCTGAAATGCAGCACTTTCTTCATTGGGTAACAATGGTTTCAACACAGGATCAATGAGCTCTTCCCTAGCAGTTCCAGACATTTCAATACGCGACTCAACCCACCTCACCATGTCCGTGTCTTCTCCAAAACTCCCATCAGTTGGCATCCTTCCACTCACAAGCTCCATGAGTACAATACCCATGCTATAAACATCACTCTTCTCTGTTGCCTTCAAAGAATAAGCACACTCTGCGAACAAAAAAGTCAACTCCGTTTAAACAACAAAATTTGGCAGATACAACACATGCAACTCGAAAATTCAGAAAAAGATATCAGTTTAAATACCTGGAGCAATATAACCATAAGAACCAGCGAACCACATGTTTGATTCTGTGTTAAAGGAATCATAGTTATCCTTAATGGCTTTGGCCAGCCCAAAATCTCCCAAATGTGCCTCCATGTTAGAGTCTAACAAAATATTGCTGGATTTGATATCCCTGTGAATGATCTTGGGCACACAATCATGGTGAAGGTACTCAATTCCTTGTGCTAATCCCACTGCTATCTTCAGCCTCGCCTCCCAGTCGAGGCACTTCTTCGTCTTGTTATTAGCCGACTGCTTGTGCAGCCAATCCCACACACTTCCATTCTCCATATACTCATATATCAATAGATTTGAACCTTCTCCTCGATTGTTACAATATCCCACTAGCCTCACCAAGTGTCTATGCCTTATCCTCCAAAGTGTTTTGATTTCTCTTGCAAAGCTTTTGTCCAGCAAGAGATCATCCTTGCTTGGTATTATCTTGATTGCCACTATCTCTCCATTAAACAACTCAGCTTTGTAGACAGTTCCGGATCCACCAGATCCGATTATGAACTCGGTGCTTAGATTATTTGTTGCTTCCATGATGTCATCCCACCTGATATCGCGCTTGGCCGCAACACTTCCAAAGAGTAGTCTCTTTTGCCCTTGGGAAGAGCTGGAAGAGTAAGCATAAGTTGCTGAACTTGCTCTTCTAAAGGCTTCTCGCCTTTGCTTGAAAAAGAGGGCAGCTCCAAGCAACAGAATTATAATTGCCACTGTAGTTGATATCACTGAAATTATTACCACTGTGGAGTTACTTAGTCTTGGATCCTGATTGTTGGACTTGGAGTCTTGGCAATTTTGCAGAGGACTTCCACATAGATGATTCCCAGTGAATGCATCAGCTGGCCAATGTGCATACTGTTTGTCCAATTTGCCGTGAAGTTTGTTGTAAGAGAGGTTAAGCTTGCCCAAACTGCTCATTTCACCAACTTGAGGAGGAATTTCTCCGTTTAGTTGGTTATGCGATAGATCAAGTGCTTCAAGTTTAGAGAGTGTCCCAACAGAAGGAGGAATTTGGCCACTGAGGTTGTTGAAACTCAAATCCAGTATGCTTTGAAGATTCTTGAGCTGTCCAAGCTCACTAGGTATTTCACCAGTAAAGGTGTTTCCCGAGAGACGGAGTATGTAGAGCTTGCTTAAGTTGCCAATGGAAGTTGGAATGGGACCAGAGAGTTGGTTTCTGTCAAGATTTAGGACATTGAGGGAATTGAGCTTACCAATTTCAAGGGGTATAGTTCCATTCAGTGAATTGTCTTCTAGAGACAGCACCAAAAGCTTTGAGCAGTTGAACAATTCTCCAGGAAGAGGTCCTGAGAACTTATTAGAGGAGAGCTTGAGCTCACCCAAGAGTGGCAAGTTTCCAAGCCAAGTAGGGATTGGTCCAGAAATAAGGTTATTATTGAGATCAAGATGGGTGAGCTTTCTTGACAGAGAAAACTGTGCAGGTATTGAACCAGTCAATTCATTTCCGGAGAGATCTAGCAGCGATAGTTCACGGATTAATCCCAATGTCCAAGGGATTTTTCCAGTGAAACGGTTGTTTCCTAGCCTTAACCTTTCAAGAAATGGTGAATATCCCAGGTGGGGTGGAATATCATGATCAAATGCATTATTTGTAACATCAAAGGAAAGAAAAGATGTTGAACTGCACAGGGCAGCAATACTACCATTCAGTTTATTATTAGAAAGATTGATTCTCGTCAGATTTGAAACATTGATCAGTTCATCAGGAAGATTACCTTCAAAGGAGTTGTTATAAAGCATAAGCTGCTCCAGAGCTCGAAGATAACCAAACGTCGCAGGGATGCTACCAGATAGTCGATTATCTGCCAAATCAAGGGTCTTCAGTTGGTGACAATTCCCCAAGCTGGCAGGAATTTCACCAGAGAGATCATTTTGTCTAAGATCAATGAAATTCAGTTGCTTCAGCCTTCCAATTGTAATAGGAATGTGTCCTGTGAATTGATTTCCATAAAAATCGATCATCTGCAAGCTAGAACAATTGCCTATCTCCATTGGGATTTCTCCAGATAACTGGTTCTCATATAGAAAGAGGATCTCAAGGTTCCCAAGCATTCCTATCTCTTTCGGTATACTGCCACGTAAGTTGTTATGAGACAATGCCAACGTTTGCAGATTAGTGAGGTTGGCTATCGACGGAGAAATTGAACCAACCAAAGTGTTGTTGTTAAGCAGGAGATCAGTCAACTCAACCAACTCATACAGCTCTGCTGGTATCGAACCACTGAGCGTGTTATTAGACAAATCAAGCTGCTTTAGCGACCTGCATTCTCTCAATTCCACAGGGATTTCACCAGAAAGTTGGTTTTCAGAAAGCATCATGTGTTCCAAGCTGCTCGCATGAGAACAAATGCTTTTCGGTATGCTACCAGAAAGATTGTTGCTAGTCAGAACCAAGAATAGTAGCTGACCCATGTTACCGAATTCTCCAGGAATTTCACCAGTAAGTCTGTTTCCAGACAAGTCTAAATTCTGAAGGTTGCTCAACTTTGCCAAGGACTTTGGGATCGAACCTTCAAGCTGATTACCAAGCAAGTTAAGATAAAGCAGCTGATTCATTCCAACAAGCTCAGCAGGAATCTTTCCAGAGAGGCTATTATTAGCAAAATTGAGAACTTGGAGTTTTTTAAGGTTTGCCAATTCTTCTGGTATTGATCCATTGAGATTGTTGACAGCAACACTGAATGCAACTAGGCTAGAGCAGTTTCCAATTTCAGCTGGAATTGGACCTTCCAGTTGATTCTCCTGTAAATTCAAGTTCTCGATCTTGCCGAGTCTTCCTAATTCAGAAGGAATTTTACCACCTAAGTTGCATGTGGCCAAGCCAAGAGTGACCAAATCTTCAAGATCACCAAAAGTAGTTGGAATTGTCCCTGTTAGGCCATTATCACCAATTCTGAGGACTTGGAGATTTTTTAGCAAGCCAATTTCAATGGGAATGGGGCCAGTGAATTGGTTGGAAAAAAGGAGGAGAGATTCCAAAGAAGTAAGGTTAGAAAGAGTAGGTGGAATGGGACCTGAGAGCAGATTAGAAGAAAGATCAAGTTGGAGCAGGTCATGCAAAAGGCCAAAGGACGGTGAAATTGACCCACTGAGTGAAGAACCAGAAAGGCTTAGGCTCACCACTTGTACTGAGTTTCTTGCACATGAAACACCTCTCCATTTGCAGAAATTTGGATTGTTTTCAGACCAATCTCTCAAAACATTTTCTGGGTCATCAACAAATGATTTCTTTATCTCTAAAAGAATCTTTAGTGTTGATGATGATGACTCTGTTTCATTCTTGCAAAAAACATATCCACTTGAACATATAAGAACTAATGTAACAACAAACAAAGCTAAGAAAACTCCTTTAAGCATCCTCATATCTGTGATTGAAGAGAAATGAACTGAGTCACAAGTCTCTCTTTAGTTAATAGAATATGAAGAGAAAGAAAGATAAGGAAAGCAAAAATAGGACTAAATAGGACAGCAGAAAAGGTTTGACTTTTCACTTATTGCTTCTGCTATTACTGCTAAGAATCATATTCTTGAGCAGGGGTTGAACGGCAGAAGTTTTTGTTGTGGGCATTTATGGACAAGAGTGAAGTCAGTGCTATGTTGAGCAGAGAGAAGACGCGTGGTTTTAGAACCAGTGCATGCAGCAGCCATGGTTCTTGGATTTTACGTGAAATAAAAGTGGTGTTTGTGGTTATAATCAAGCTGTTTTCGGTATTTGCAAAGAAGAAACAGTATTAATGAGGTAAATCTTGAAATGGGTGTGGAGTAATAAGAAGAGATAAGGAAGGGAGAAGCTACAGCTACTCTCTGTCAGTTGACCACAACAATTCCATTAATGGTCACCGAACTGCTGCTCCATTGAGAAAGAGGCTATGAGAGAGAGATTCTTTCTTTAATGTGGAGCGATATTAATGGTTGAAAGACAAGAACAATATTTAATTAGTGTAGGTCTAAAAGGCCAGCCATGAGGATTATCGTATACTCTCTGTGAAAGGCCAGACAAGAAAGTCCGCGCTTCACGTACCCATACTAATGAATAATAATTTTAAAAAATTATATAAATAATATTTAAATAATATCTTTGAGTGATAAAATAAAAAATAAAAAAGTGTAAGTTCTTGAATAGTGAATGTTAATCCCACTTAACTAACTTAATAAGAAAGAAATCATTCTCCACATAAATCAGATGCGTTATTGTAATTTTTAAAGACTTCTATTGGAATATCTTATGAAATTTATTGTTATTTTTGTGACCTAATACTAAAAATAAATATTTATGCATAAATACTTTTATCAAAATTCTTTAAATATCTATTGAATAATACATACTTAAAAATTAAATCTTTATCTCTTCAAAGATTTGGGAATAAGGAGATTGGCCTATAGTTTAAGAATTTTTTTAACGATTGTATATAGTATAAAGATGACTAAAATTGAGTTGATATTTTACAACAAATAACTTAATAATATATATATATATATATATATATATATATATATATATATATATGTTTGAATAAATGGAAAAGAAAGAAAAATAATTAATAAATGCTCATTTAGAATACCCAAAAAATTTATACTTAAATTATAATGTAGTGATTAAATAATATCAAAATTATCTATTGGATATAGCTTATTTTGGTAGATGTTTGAGTTACTGGATTAAATAGAATATACAAAATATAATATTAATATTTGTTTGATTTTATCGTATATAAACTTAAATAAATTTTTAATTTTAATTTAACCATGGATTTTTTAAATAATTTAGGAAAAAATCTTTGGAGAAGGATATTTTGGTCATTTGAATATATTTTTTCTTGGGATACATAGCTAATCACTTTATTTTTATCCCACATTGAATGTAAAATCAAATTAGTACCAAATTATGGTATAACTATTTTCGTAATTTCTTATGCCAAAAATGTAAATTCAACCAAACATAAAATTGAATAATCTCACTTTCTATCTCAAGACTGTTATCCTTCAATATTGTCCACATGAAATTATTTTTACATTCTTTAAAATTTTCTTATTTACTTTTCAAGTTATTGAGAGTAGTTTTCAAGTACTGTACACATATATTCGATAAAAAGAACATAGTTAATGATTTGTTCATTTAGTATAGTTTCAAATATTATGAAAGAAACGATGAAAAGAAAATATATTATGAAAGAAGGTCAAATATTAAATATATGAAAGTGTCAATAATCACTCCAAAGTTATTTATTGTCGAAAACTAAACATTTTTCGAAAGTTCAATACAGTTTTGAAGATGTTATGTAATAGGATTGGTTTACTTTGTTGGAGATTCTATTTTTTACTTGTTTGCATAATATAATTTTTAATCCTAAATAATAGGTTTCATACATAGTTCAAATATGAAACAATTTAATAAGTAAAATGTCAATAGATCTCAAAGTACTAAATCTTAGGAAAGTAAATTAAATTATAATTTTATTCAATATAAAATCGATTTTTAAAGGGTAGAAAGGGCGAATGACATTTCGCTAAGGATTTTCGTGTTTTTAATATAGTATAAATGAACAATTAAATTGACCATATTAATATTAATTTGTTCATTGGAAATATAACAATACTCCTAAGCTCGGGCAACTTTGAAAAAAAGAAGTTGATTGCTTCTTAAAATCTGAAAAAATCAAATATTATGGACCACAAAAGCAATGTGAAAAAATCAAATAGTGGACGATAGGAAGTAATATTTCCTACTTTCGCTTTTACTTATCCAAGACGGACTTTGCACTCTTCTTAAGATAATAATAAATGAAGTATTATTTTATCATAATACCCATTATAATGATAGCATTTCAATAGGTTTTGGGATATGAATTGAGGAATGAGTAATTAATAATAAGGGTAAGATAAGAAAAGAAATTATCTTTCTCTTGATTTACTAAAATGACAAGTAAAAATAATAATATATTTTAGTATAATGGACAGTAAAAATGAACGAATTGACTATTATATATATATATAAAACTAGTTAGAGCGTATTATTCATTATACCTTTATGTTACCGAATTATGATTAGTACAGGTATTTATTTGTTATGGTAGATAATCTTAATCTAATGTAACAAAAAAATTGTACGCTATAGAGCTTAACTTTATACTGGAAACATTATGGGGAGGGTGAAGAGATATGGGATTACATAAGAGAAGATACAATAGTTGGTGACTGAAATGTTGGGTTTGCTTTAAATGGTGCATTAGATGAAAAGGACTTGAACCTTTATAGAAAGTGATTGGTTGCATTTCCAAATTATCCATTCGTACTAACTTTTAGTAGTTCAGGTTGTACTTGTTGAATGATCAAAGAGAAGCTTTACAAAGTCAAACATGTCCGCACATTCCCCACGTATACATACAACAAGCTTCCTAATTCCTCTTTTCTCACTTTAATTATTACGTTTTAAAGAATGAGAAAGAGAGTCTTTTGACTGTTTCTATCAATTCCAGGCGTCCGAGTTCGGAATCAAAGTGTGATTCTTTTAGACTTAAATAACATAAATAGATTAAAAAAAGATGAAATATTATTTTATATATAACTCGGTAAATAATTACGTTATATTTTAACGGTACGTTTGTCGGTTATGATATAGCGCGGTGAATAACCACGCTATATATAAAATGTTCTGCCCCACCAATAATTCATCTGCACTTAACTGACCCACCAATAATTCATAAGGGGTATAGCGCCTATTATGCATGCGCTATACCTCGATTATTATAACCCCAAGACTATTTTTTTTTCTTATTTAAGGAGTTTCAGAATTAGGTAAAAATTCATTCTGGATCCTTCAGATCTTCCAAAATATTTGTTTGTTAAGTTATTTTGCATTTTGTCATAATGTCTGAAGAGAAAAAAGTTAAGGTTTCATTATATGGAGAGGTGAGGTTGTGGTGGTGAATAACTCAGTACGTTATAGTTGTTCTCCACAGTGTCATATTAAGTTGCCACTTACAATGGAGTTTGATAGATTGGTATCGTTATTATATAAAAAAATGAGTGCGAGGTGAATATTAAAGTAACCGGAAGATATCCGTATTATGTTACTCCGCAAAGGGTTGCTTGTGATGCTGAGTTTAACATCGAAGACGATGAAACTCTGACAGATATTTTGAGGACTCTGGATAAATACCGGAAACTTCTTGTGATAAAAATGTTGAAAATGTACGTCAAGGCTAAAGATGTTCGTAATAATGAAGTCCGCAAAATAGAGATTTAGGCTAAAGATGTTCGCAATAATGAAGTTTGCAAAATAGAGATATCCCTCAATCATCGGGTGATTTTTTTGGAGAAGTTTTATCTGAACAGGATCCGAGTGAAAGAGTTTGGCCAGATCTAAACTTATCTCCACGGGCGAATGCGGAGCGAGGACATAATTTCTCCCCAAGTTTACATAATCTACAAGTCGAGTGGTAAACTTTAATTTTCCTTTGTGTTACGATGTTTATTTTTATGTATTGAATTTGTATTAACACTCATATATTCCACATGGGGTACCGTCCAGATATGAATTTTACAAGTTATGAACCAACAGACAATTAGAATATACCTAGTTTTGGTGTGTTGGATCACAGTGGTCCATCTGGGAGTCATCATCAACAAGATAATGTGCATCATGGGATATTGATACATTATGATTTGTAAGTGAAATGATAAAGTTTATATGTAATGTTGGATGAATTTGAGAAACTCATTATTTTATTGGTTGTGCAGTGAAAACGAGCAACTTGAAGGTCTTCTCCTTATTCAATTGCCCGAAGACGACATATTTAATCGGCATCTGGCAGATGCGCAGAGTCAAAAAGATGATAGTGATTATGACAACAATGCTGATGAGTCTGGAGATGACATACCCTCCCCTGATAAGGGTGATGATGATGAGGACGAGAAAGATGAACCTGATTTGACGAGGGAGCATGCTCTACCTCCCGTTAGACCAAAAGTGTACGAGTCCCATGTGCCGTTTCATTCAAGGATGATTCCTTACCTTGATCAGTTGCCAAGTATGCTGGATGTAGATGCCCTCGAAAGGGATCTTGATGAAATTCGGACAGCAATGTGGTATGAATCTAAAGAAACAGTGCTGTCAAAGGGCATGCTTTTTGGTGATAAAGCGCGCCTAAGCAGGGCAATGGAAATGTACATCATAAAAGAGTGTCGTGAGATCGTGGTTCATGAGTCATCTCAGGAAGTATACAAGATTATTTGTCATAGATGGTTTCAAGGTGGTAATTGGATGCTGCATGCGAGAAAGTTGAAAACAAATATGTGGATTGTGGGGAAATACATTGGCACCCACAATTATGAAATGGACACATTCAGTGGGAACATTTTAACTTGAATGTTGACTTAATTTCTCTTGTCTTGATTCCACACATTGAAGCGTCCATAAGGTACAAGATCAAAGAGTGTATAACATCTGTCCACCAGGTATATGGATGTACCATTACCAAAAGAAAGGCATTTCTCGGACGTAAAAGTGTGTTTGAAATTGTATATGGTAACCGGGATAAGTCTTTTGCCGCTCTACCCAAGAACATGGATGCATTGCAACACATTAATCCCGGGACTGTTGTTGAATGAAAGCTTGAGCAGAGTCAAGGAATACCAGAATACATATTCAGATATGTGTTCTGGGCGTTTAAACTAGCCATTGGTTTTGTCCATTGTCGGCCGGTAATATCCATAGACGACACTCATGTCTATGGAAAGTATGATATTAAGTTGTTGATCGCCGTTGCAGTAGATGCTAATGGAAGTATATTTCTCCTAGCGTTTGCTATTTGTGCCAATGAAATCCAAGAGACGTGGATATTGTTTTTGAACCACTTGAAGGAGCATGTTGTCAAATAACGTTCAGGTATTTGTCTAATATCTTATCGGCATAGATGTATTTTAAGTTCCGTACAGAATTTGGGTGAATGGCAGGAACTGTATGCCCACCACTATTACTGTGTTAGGCACTTGAATGCCAACTCCCAGAGGACTTATCCGAACAAGGACTTACACGATTTAATGTGGATGGCTGTAACAGATCAACAAGAATGTAAATTTAGGAGGCGAATGAAATTGATTAGGTAGAAAGACCCATAAGCCTATCATTAGTTGATGCGACATGGGCTTGACAAGTGAACTTTGCATGCGGATGGTGGTAGAAAATAAGGAATTCTAACTACAAATGTTTCAGAGTCTTTCAATGGGTTATTGAAGTTTGCACGTGGATTGCCTGTCACTGCCATGGTGCGGATGTCATTCAAGAAGATGGCAGAGAGGTTTGTTGAAAGATCTAGAGGTGCATTATCATTGATGGAAAGGGGTGTTGAATTTATGTCACAACCAATGAAACAATTTGAGAAATATAGAAAGCGAGCACAGTGGCATTCATTTTTGCAGTATTGCAGCGAGCAAAATATTTTTGAAGTTCGCACTGGTCTAGATCACAACCACGGGAATAATAGACACACACCGTCAATGAAGCCAGAAGATTATGCTCCTATGGAAAATGGTCAATCTATCACTTGTCATGCTCACATTCCATGAAGTGCTTTCAATATACAGGTTTCGCAGCAACGAGGTACGTTGATAAAGAATATAGTGTTGCTGCATACTTAAACACCTATAGTGGACATTTGCAGCTAGTTGGTGCTGAGCATTATTGGCCGCCGGAACCATTTAAAATGGTGGGTAACAAGGATTATGTGCGTCAACAGCAAGTGCAAAAAAGAATACGTATACAAAACCAAATGGATGTTGGTGATACCGTTTATGCGCGTAAATATGACATATGTTCCCAAACAGGACACGATTTCCATAAATGTCCTTCAGCTGATTTGGGAAGCATTGATAATTCAGCTTCAGGTGGCAGTTCATCCAATGTGCCCAATTATCAAGGATAAACGTAGAGTTTTATTGTAGTAATTTTGCTGTACTAAATGTCTGTAAATGTTCAGTTTGCAAAATGTATGAAATAAAATTCTGTTTCCAATGGGGTTAAATCTAATTGATATTTAACACTAAAAATTCAATACAACAACTTAACATACACCCCAAGAAATAAATAACAATTGCCATTCGCCATTATCGTCACTATCTGGCACTATTTCATTGTCATTGTCTTCATCTTCTTTATCAACATCTTGTACGCACCCTTCGGGACCGAGGGCATCGTAATCTAGGCCCCAATTGACACACATTTCTCGTATTTCATCACTATCATCAATAAGACCACTTGCTTGATTTCTGCAACAATATAGGACTCTTACGTCCAATGTCTGTGGTAGAAACTTAGGTAGTCCCTCCCACTCGGCAATTGTTGGGAAAATAGGATAATCATCATCTCTATGCAATTTTTTCATTTTCTGATAAATTCCAGTACTGATCCTCCGTTCCTTCCAAGTAGTTAAGATCATCCATTGCATGAAGAACAGCTAGTGCCTTTTCCATCTCTAGAATCTCCTTCATCAAATGCCGAATCACTTCTGGTTTATCTTTGTGAGTGCGTGTGGTACAACAAGCCCATGCCAGTGACATAGTACTTCATAATCACATCGTTTTGAGTAAAGGGGAACCCATTGTAGTTTTTCGCCCTAAATTCGCATACCTTCAAGCTTTGTAGAATGCGCTTCACCCTCAATAATGTGCCCTGCAACTTTGAGATAAGTGTATATATTGATAGGCTTATTTTCTAAGGGACACAAAACACCATACAACTTGTCATCAACCAAATCAGTATAACAACCTAGCAAATTTTTTTCAAGGTAGGGATCGATTGTGTTATGATGTGTTCCATGTGGATTTTTTGAATTACCTTCACCATTTTTCCTCTTCTTAAGCCACTTATTAAATGTTAGTGGAATTTCTAAAATGGATGTTGTAATGTTTCTTCAAATGATATTTGAATACTGCTCTCTTGGTTCAACTTAAGAAGAACTAAGCTACACGAACTTGTATATTAAACGTAGCGTATCACCAATATGCGTTAAGTGTATTGCAAGTCGGGCTGAAAAAGTTGTCGACCTAAAAACTCTGTCGTCTGAAAAAGTTGTCGACCTGAAAAAGCTGGACTCACTTGTACCCAATAGAATCATTATCACGCGAAATAACCTCACCAACATTCGCCATGTGTATTGTCATGTTGACCTGAAAAAGCTGTTGACCTGAAACGCTAGACCCACTTGTACCCGAAAGAATCATTATCACACGGAACATAGCGCCTCACCAATATGCGTTATGTGTATTGCCATGTCGACCTGAAAATGTTGTTGACCTGAAAAGCTGGACCTGCTTGTACCCGAAACAATCACTATCACGCGGAACATAGCGCCTCACCAATATGTGTTACGTGTATTATCATGTCGACCTGAAAAAGCTGTCGATCTGAAAAAGTGTTCGACTTGAAAAATCTGGAACAACTTGTATCCTAAAGAATCATTATCACGCGAAACATAGCGCCTCACCAATATGCGTTATGTAACCTAAAATCACTTTTAGCAGCCTATAAAAACCTCGCGCATTTTAGTTATTATTTGCATCGTAATGAAAAGAATAGAAAAACTTTTCATTAATTTTTCATTTTCGAGCATTACGACATGTCTGGACGCAATTAGGTACCAAGGTGTTACTGTGGCAAACATGTGATTTTGAAGCCATGTTGGCCAAATTGCAATCTGGGGCGCACACGTTGGATATGTACGTACACAAGTTGTAAGTTATTATTCTTGGAAAAAATATTTGTTAATACTTTTTATATAACATATTAATTAATAGTATTGTGTTATTCTCCCATTGGTAGGACGAAAATCAATATGGTTTTGAAGAATGGTATGATGAACCCATTAATCAGGAATACTACAAATCATATTTGCTAAACATTTGGAATCTGACCGGTGAATACAAAATCCAGATCATGAAACTACAAGAACAACTTGCGGCAGTGAAGGAGAAACTAAAAGAGGCAGAAGAAGAAAAAATTAGGTTAGAAGAGAAATTTAAGTGGTTGAAGCATAGAATAATGGGCGATAGTAACTAAACAAACACATGGATGCGTTGAGTGTAGTATTTTATTTTTATGTTATACGTGTCATATATTATCTGTAATTGGAAACTTCAATTTTCCTTTATGTTAAGCTGTCGTTTTTTTTTTTTGTGTTCTAGTGTTAAACTAATAAATAACCCGAGAAATAAAAACACATGTGCAAATTATATAGAACATAAATAATGTTGCTATTATATATTTAGTGTCATATATACAAATGATAATAAATGTCAATGTGTCCCACAGCCTGTATGCTTTAAAGTATTGGCTGGCCTGAGGCGCATCCCATCCCCCCTAGCTACGCTATCAGGATCATCCTCATCACATCGCCTCTTTATCGGAGAATGCGCTGCAGCATGATCTTCGGTAAGGCTGGCTGACTCGGTATAAGCGGCCGTCGGGCCAGCAGTAACCTACAGAGTGATAAGATATTTTAGTATATGAACTATAAATTACTAAGGTATATGTTAGTAAAAAAAAAAAAATTTAATGGTCATACCATGGTCTCAGCAGGCTCCTGAATAGAATCATCCTTCTCTGGCATGTCAGTATCGCACAATGTGGCCTCCGTGACGGGCGATGACGATGTCTTTAAAAAAAATAAAAACGCTTTAGATATTATTGACTAATCAATGAGATAAAAATAAATAAAAATAATAGTAATACAAACAAACTTGCGCCTGAGTAGCGTCATAATGCTCTGTCGGAACATCGAGGTGTGCCGGAGTAGATGAAGTATGTGAAAGATCCTCAGCATCCCTCGGTGATGAGCCATAACTCAGTCGTTGCCCACCATGCACCTCCCGTGTCGGACGATCATCAGCAACTACCAATGGCTCTGGGGGATCAGAAAAATACTGATGCCACTCTTGTCGCGTAATGGCCGTGCCCGCTATCAACAATGGAGCTGACGGGGTCACCTGTTAAGTCCCTAGCAACAGTTGAAGGCTAAATGACGGCATATCATGAGGAGCATCGTGTGGCTCAGGGTGTTCACCCGGCTGATCATCTCCAATATCCTCCACGGATGCCTCAACGCCCCCTTGCTGGGGATCCCGTCTTCGCCGACCACCACGACCTCGTGGGATACCCCTTCCTCTCTGGCTGCGCCTGCCACGTCTACCACGTTCAGGCTCCACTGGTGGCCCATGATGGTACTCCTATGGCGGCACATAAGCAACCTCGTTCCTAAGCGCTCATCATCTCGGGCATGTCTCAATGCCTCGGTAGCAATATTAGTAACCCGACGGCCAAACACGTGCAAAGCCGCTGCTCCCTCGTCGGTATGCTGCAGCATCTGCAGATCCAACTGGTAGAAATGATGTAAGCCAATAGCCTGCATAACATGTAAAATATTAATTACAAAAGGATAACGTAACGTTACAAATAAGTATAACAAATAACATACCAGTGCCTCATGCCTCCCGGCGTATGAAATGTACCGACCACCAGCGCGATGAATGGGATTCCCGACGAGAAGTTGGGTAATGCTACCATACCAACTCATATACTCATGCTCGCCATCCATATGCTCAGGTGGAGGGTGTGGCAGAATCAGGTCATACCTCTGGTCCCAAACCTCAATCTGAGCCTCTAGCCAGGCCAAATATGTTTGGTCAACCCTGCAACGATCATTCCGCTGGAAATATGTCCTATGCCAAGTGGACGGAATAGGTACAAGATGCGGTCGACCAAGCTGGCAAAGGACTCGCTCGGTGGCATGATGCTCGGCTATATCGAGACATACCAGTGGGACGGAAGAGCTCCACATAGCTCAGACACGGGAGTAATAATAGCTATAAGCGCGTCGCTATATGGCCTCCATACGATTAAACACAAGAATCATGAGTAAACGCAACACATATAAAGCCTGACCAACTAAACTTAATTATATATGTCCCTGCGCGCCTTCAAGCAAATCCAACAAATCCCTGTAATAGGGGAGATGATGTCGAGCCTCGACCTCATGTCTGTAGGCTCGCCTATCAAGCCACCTCCAAGATAAAGGGAGAAACGGTGGAGATATTGTATCTGGAGCGATCGGTGGTTGGAACTGTAGGAACCGCTCCCTAGCCCAAACCTAATAGAGATTATGGACGTAAAATTTAAGGTATTTTTTTACTATGTATGTTATAATCATGAAAAGAAATTGACTATGTTTTCACCTGCAGCAGTGATAAAAATCTGGCAACGTCTCTCTGGGTGCCTATGCCCGCCCAACACATCTGCCTATACAGGTAAGCTAGAACAGCTACACCCCAGCTATAACCAAGTAAATACTCTAGCCGCTCCAGATGATCTAGAAATCTCAAACTGATTAGGTTTCCCAAAGTGTTCGGGAACAATACACTACCAAACATCAGCAGCAACATCAATCTCGTGTACCGGTCGATATCCTCCAGTGGTGAATCATCTGTAATCTCCGCATCCATCGCCACCAGATGCTGCCGGACGGGCGTCAGCTACAATCGACTGACTCCCACTCAATGCAGTCGGCTCCGCTTTCTGGAAATCGATGAGCTGCTGCAACATATGCAGGTAATCCACTCACTTATAGTCTCTAAGAGCATGTGGGTAAGCTACAGGTAATCCAGTAACCGGCAGCCCGAAAATAACCTCCACGTCCTCAAGCGTGATGGTAGCCTCGCCGATGGGTAGAGGAAACATGTGCGTCTCCGATCGCCACCGCTCTAGCATAGCCGTGATCAACGCCCAATCGAACTGCAACCGGCCGATCTCGATGATCCTGTAGAAACCCATATCCTGAGGGCGTCTAACTATACAGGGATAGAGTGAGTAGTCCCTAATAAACTCCCACATATCGTCTATACGTCTAGGGCGAAATGTGTGGGACAGACACTACCCATCTCAGATATATGAAGACTTATGGTTTTCCTGTAGCAACGGTAGCTCTCGAGATGCAGGTCCGGAATGCATAGGGGGAACCTCCATGACGATGTCTGTAAATTGAACAATATTAATTAAAGTATTTTTTTTTTAAATTGCTTAACATCTTTAAACATATTGCAATATCTTTTATATTAATATTTAATCAATATAGTTACTATATTATTACTTAGGTTGATACATTTTTTATTTTATTATTTTATATGTTAGTTTATTACATTATTTTATATATAGTTTATTACATTATTTTATATGTTAGTTTATTACATAATTTTATATGTTAGTTTATTATTTTATATGTTAGTTTATTATTTTATATGTTATTTTATTATCTTATATGTTTGTTTCTTATTTGATATGTTAGTTTATTATTTTATATGTTAGTTTATTATTTTTTATGTAAGTTTATTATTTTGCATGTTTGTTTCTTATTTTATATGTTTGTTTCTTAATCAGCTATTTTTGGGTATAATAGAATTAAATAATTAATTTTTATAACTATACATGATATAATTAATAAGTATTCATATAAAAATACTTAGTTTGAAAAATATTGTTATTTTTTATGTTATTTTCTTACATTTGTTGACTAAAATTCGAGAAAGTTTGTGTTTGAACTATCATCTTTTTTCAGATATTTTTGGGGTTAATAGAATTAAATAATTAATTTCAATAAATACAAAGATAATTTAGTAATTATTCGTATCACAGATACTTAGGTTGATAAAGTATGTATATTAATATTTCATATGTTACTTTCAAATATTTTTCCACTAAAGTAACACTACTTTAAACGGCCATGAATAAAGCCAACTACCATTAGCTAAAATTTATTATCAGTTTTACTACGTTAACGGGAACTACATTACAATTACGGGCACAACATAACACTAAAGGGTACTAAACAACAATAAAGTCACATACTAATATACGTGCAATTATAAAATCCTGATAACATTAATTATTCATAAAATAACTACTTATCTATTTTACTAATTTTTTAGCACATAAATAACCTAATCCGGACAAAAAATAATAAATTAATTTAATCACAAAACAATCACGAAAAAACATATACTACAGTAAAAAATAACTAATAAACATTTTAATAACAACTAATAATATTAATTATTCATAAAATAAAATTTTTAAATTTTACTAATTTTTAGCACATAAATAATCTAATCTGGATAAAAAATAATAAATTAATTAAATCAGAAAACAATCACGAAAAATCATAAACAACAGTAAAAAATAACTAATATGCATTTTTATACATGAGTTTTACCAAAAAGTAAGTCGGAATACCTCGATTTAAAATATTTTGAAAGGTGAAGATTTGATGATTTGGGGCCGAAACGAGCAATTCACTACGCGATAACGTCTTATATCCGGTGTTAGCTTGCTACAATACGGAGAAGATACACTTTGAGTGGGATGGGTGGGCTCTAATGGGTTTTTTTGGCTTTAAAAATGGAGGGGGGGGGG